>JBAMJR010000124.1:2220000-2232500 GCA_038501785.1 Myoxocephalus aenaeus | reverse complement strand
CACAAATTAAAACCCAACAAGAGGGAAAGGGGGATGGGTGGGTGGAGGGTGTGTAAATATGTTCACGGTGTCATCGGATCAGCAGAAAAACAGCATCATCTTCGGCTGTTTTTAAGCTGAAAGCTGTTTCACTGTTCATGTAAACATAGATATCTACCTGGTTGTTGGGAGCTTGTTTTTCCCCGTTGACCCCGAGGAGCACAGCTTCTTCAGTGTTGTCGCTCTTCATCTCCACGACGATGTTATCTTTGCCAGACTTCTCTTTAGTGCTGCAAGACCAAAAAACATATTGCAACAGAATGTTCTTCTATCCAGCCATAACAATGAGGATTCATCGTTTGTTTTCATTTACATTTGGACATTTGAAGGCAGTGGAACCAAGCTGTAAACATAACACTAACATATATATATATATATATATATATATATATATATATATATATATATATATATATAAATAATCACCTTTTAAGTTGATATGGTAAAAAAAAAAAGCAAACGATTGTTTTTTACACATCCAGCTGTTACGGAGCAAAAATGTTAAACACCTAAAGGATGCTACAAAGCGCCATAGAGCTGAGAGGAACTGCTGAGTTGGTGATAATTATCTGTGGGTTTATCAAAATGAGCAGCACCTACTCGTTGTCCTTTGGAAATATATGTAAATATTAATGGTGGCAGCTTTAACCATAATTTAAAAAAAAGTTTTCGTCAAGCAGCTTTGTCCATGTATTTACATTGTATTTATAAATAGCTGATTTAAAGCCAATAAGGGATCAGATTTCTTCCAAGCAACATAAACGTTGGCCATGCCGGCAATCAGGTCGAACATCTCGGTTTGCCCCCAATAACGTTCATATGGGTTCAAAGGTTGATCTGGAGAGTGGACTTCTAAAATGTATGGCGGCAAATCACCTCTGTACCTCGAGAAGGAAAATATTAAGGATTTCCATTCAATCATTACCTTGATATTATCTTAGATGCCTTTTTGTTGAAAGAAGAAAAGAAAAAAAAGATGTTTTGTGATTGAATTGACTGTACCAAATATTTAAACCATCATCTCCAGATTGTATATTCATTATGACATTAATGTTGCTTTCCACATTGAAGAAATCTTCAATTTAACTTTAACTCAAGAAGGTGAAGTCATAATGTATATAAACTGTCTTACTCCCCTTCCTGCTGTGTCTCTCCGCCATGCTGGCCTTCTTCAGGTCTTATTTTGTCCCCAAAAAGCTAGTTAGTCGCTCTAGTTTTTGGTTGAGATCCACCAAATATTTGGTGTCCACTACAACTGTTGCTGCACCTAAAAGGGATTAAAACGCATTCTATCTTCACCCTCCAAAATCAAGTGGTTCTCGTTGTACTTACAGGTCTTGCTTGCCGGACCGCCCACAGATCTTGCCCTTTTTGTAGAGGAAGTAGAGCACACTCCCCAAGATGGCCAGCAGCAGGATGCAGATTATGATGACCGCGATGATAACACCATTTCCCTCTGGTGGGGAAGAAGCACAACAACAATGACAGGGTTACTCACTGTAAATGGATGAGGAAAGAGATGACGGAATGAAGCAGGACAGTCGGATACAGGATCGCATCAGGCAGGCTGTGCAGCATTCCACAGTGTGATGGTGCAGTAGAAAGCATGTGTACAGTTTGTCTAAGGAGAGTGCAGCACTAGTGTCATTCAGGTGACCTATACCTGGCAACCTAAAGAAAGGAAGTCATTCAGGAGGGAAGGAGGAGAGGTGCGCTTGTATACGACAACATGCACAGGAGGAGGTGAAGATGAACAACTCATTGATGGTTTGATGCTTTGTTCATCAGGACAGAGGGGAAGTCTGATGAATGCTGGGGGAGGAGAGAGAGGTGCTGTGGAGAAGTGGAAGGAAGCGTGTTGCCTTTGGAGAGGCGAGGAAGAGTCTTCAGCTGTGTAACATACAAACCTTTCTTGAGTTTCTTTGGTGGGTTAGCGGTTTGTGCTTTGACTGAGAAAAACCACATGAGAACAATTATCAGTGGGTGAATGGGTATATTAAATAACTCATACCAGCAGGCCTGACACACACACACAGTTAAGACCTTCAGCAGAAGACTGATCTAGACACAATGAATGTTTAATTCGAGAGGATCTTATCTGTGAAGCTAAAAAAGTTAAACATCCAGCCTGATAGGCCGATGTGATCAGTAGCACAACAGTCATTTCCCAGACCGGCCCTGTTTGATGTAATGTAACCGGCGCTTCCCCAGAAACAACAACCCAGAACAGTTTTTCTCAGAGGGGCTGTACATTTTCTGGCATGATGTACAAGAGAGAGAGGAGGCAGGAGGAGCGATAAAACACAAGGCGGCACACGTAATGGGAGTCAGGAGACTTGCTCTGAGTGCATTTAAGCATCAGCTGCTTGCTAGAGTCACACTGATGCACGTGTGTTTGTGGTTGTGTACCATGTATGCATCTTCAAGCCATAATGTAGGAATGCAATACTCATTCTTCATGTGTCTTTTTTTAATCTGATTTAACAGATTTTTCTTCTGGGATAGAGACTTAAGTCTCACATAATTTGTAAAACAAATTTTTAAAAAACACACATATTAACAAATTAGTTAAATTATAAAATAACTTAACAAGTGGAAACAGGAGAACTGTGCCAACAAATTAGTCACAGCACCACCTCACAGCGATGACAGCGATATTACCCATTAAAAACTATAGATACCTTCTAGAAACCCCAGTTGTTAATCAGAGTGATCGCTAACCAGCACCGCTGTAATGACCTTTCAGTCATGCCACTGTGTAACTGCTGCAGCCTCAGGTGGTTTTGAGTTTTCCCTTTCTCGCTCCAATTCCTTCTGTCTGACTCACAGAAAGAAGCGGCTCAGCCATCATGAAAGAAAGGAAGTGTGTAAACCACCTGATGCTAAACATGCACAGAATAACCTTTACCGACAGCTGAAGCATCACTCTCACTCAAGTCCTTTTAACGGGATTTACAGGAGATATTTGTGTAGTTGACTTGAGTGATGCGAGGCCGACGGTGCAGAGTGACTGTGGTCTTACCTGTGGCAGAGGTAAAGGTAGCGGTATTGCTAGTAGTAGTAGTGGTGGTGGCTGGTATGGTTGTGTGTATAGCTGAAAACAGGTAAAGGCACAGAAGGGAGGACACTCCTGTTAACACACTGGGGGAGGGGGAGCACGTTTAACAGCCGCACAGCCGCACAGCTCCACACAGCGTCTCGTCCAAAACAACAACACGGAATCACCAGAATGCACACGGCCGAGCTCGACGCCCTCAGACAAAGTAAACATAAATAGAGTCAAGATGGGGAGGAACAGGAGGAAAGGGGGAAAGGTAGGACAACAGGTCGAGACAAACACGCAAATAAACACAAAGAGTGGAGTTGGGAACGCATTCTGCCGAAGGAACTCACTGGCTGTGATTTTGAAGGTCACCTCGTCAGTGCCGAAATCGTTGGAGGCATTGCAGAAAGCCGTAATGTCAGAGGTGACTTTGATGCTGACGTTGCTCTGGACTTCACCCTCAGTCACTATTTGAGATGCAGTCTTGAGGAGCTGGGACAAAAACACACAGTTTGCACAGTTTAAAGACCGGTCCACCAGTGGAAGAAGTTTCCCTTTCTTCTGCACAAGTCAGATTTAAAGCCGACATCCCGTCTCAGACTGAAGAAAGGTGCATCCTCAGTCTGAAATGCGACTCAACCGACTTTCAGTGGCGGCTGATAGCACCTCTCTCAGGCCCATGAGGGATTCAATGCAGAAACACAGGAAGAAATACACTTGAGTTTGATCAAAATCAGTGACCAGTGCTGTTGAAGATATCGCACTTAAATCACAATAACAGAGTCTACGGCCCCTGTGAGGTCGGCAATGACAATGCTTGGAAGATTTTAACCACGTTCACAATTTTTATTAAATTATCACTAAATACTGAAGTCAAACTACTGCTGAGGTCAATCCATCTAGTAGATGTGGAGACATGTCACTGGATAAGTGAGAGTTCTGACCTGCTGCTTGTGCTGGATGTAAAAGTATGGGGATAATCTAATTAATTAGCATTCATCTACTCTATGCCATTCATATCTGTACAAAATCCTATAAAGCAATCCATCAAATAGTTGTTGAGATATTTCAGTAATTTCAGTCTCAACCAAAATGGAGATCCAAACAATATTGATATACATTACCTTGAATAAATATCCTTGTTAGAAAAATTACTGTAATTTCAATAAATACTCGAAACACAGTGCAGAAATATACCCTATTAACAATTTATACACAAACTGCTCCTAATTGCATCATATGTAGAGTAAAACATTTTGAAAAAGAGCATTTGAGACACAATTTGTTTAAATGAAATAAGACTTTTTTCATGTAATTTTAACCGTCTGGATTGTTTACTGTAAACCAGTTTGTCATGATTTACCCGACAGTTGAAGGTATTTGGGATTAAAGGTTGAGAGAGATCAACACATTTGGGAAAACGGTGCATATCTACTGCAACTGTCGCTAATAAAACATGGGAGGCTTCGCTCTGCTGTACCTTTCCATCAGAGGTGGTCCAGATAACACTGGGAGTAGGGAAACCTCTGACTTTACAGCTCAGTTCGACTGTACCCTCAAAACTCTCCTCTATCTCATTGTTGATTGGCTCCATGATCTTTGGTGGGCCTGCAGAGAAAAGAGCAAAAGATAATAACATTGAAAAGTGCTTATGACCAAAACTACCTACTACTACTAGTAGACTGTTGCTGAACCACGAAGACTTTCCATTAAAAACTGACATGACCAAAGAAAATACAATTGAAACTACAACAAAATCAAACAGTATACATTATATTAGGACATTTCTTTAAGAATGGCATTGATCATAGACTAAAAACCAATTTGAAAATTAAATATATGTGATCAGATTTACCCTGGACTTTGACATTAAGTGTCCCGCTGGTTTCCATTCCCTCAATCTCAGGAACAGTCACCACGCACACGTACATCCCTGCTGAGTCAAATGTAGCGTCCTTCAGGATCAAACTGTGGGCCGTTGAAACCTCCTTTCCATACTACACACACACACAACGGGACACAAAAAGCACACTTAACACACACACACAAACACACACGTAGATATGATGCAGAGGTTACAGTGTACTACTTTTAGTAGATCAGATGACCCCTTCAACAAACATTTTCAAGTCCTATTTTAATTGGAAAACTGATTCTTCTTTCACTAATGTTCTCTACAACCGATACACAGCCAGTCAGGATTCAAATAAGGAAATAATATTCAATGGTCTTTTTTGGTGTCTAAAACTTTTGGACAAATCTCTGCCAACCCAAACAATATTATAAGGCATTGGTAGGTCTATGTATTATAAATTGTGCTTTTGTATGTATTTTATTCTATCTAATGTTTTTGTACTGTATCTAGACCTCAAGTCAGAAATAAAGTTTGATTGAATCTGATAAAGTCCACAACTATCTTTACAGACTTCTCTGACATCTGCATGATGAAGTTCCATACTAATGCTCATGTCTCGAACTCCTAAAAATGAGTCTACGATCCCCTAATCTGACACACAATTACCGTTTTAAAAAGCCAAAGCGTAGACTGATTCCAACCTAAATCCGTTGAATGACAAGGGTGACAGGTCTTCTAAATGCAAGAGACAAAATGTTGTTGTTTGTGTGTTTGTTCTGTACTGCATGTGTGTAGGTGACCTTCATCCAGACTGTGCGTGTCTGGAGAGAAGAGAGGGCGTTGCAGGTGGCCTTAAGCTCCTCCCCTTGGAACACCACAACAGTGTCTTCAGGCATCACAACGGCACGGTCGAGATCTACACACACACAGCGGGGCGAGAGGGAAGAAATATCAAACCAGGCATGTGCAGTCGTACAGCCGGCAGATTGTATTTAATGGTTGCATATCATATCAGTGCAGATTCCTTACAGTTGACGAACACAGTGGTGTTTCCCGAGATCTCCTCAAAGGTGTCCGTGTCCATAGAGGTGCATTGGTAAACTCCACTGTTTAGACGAGTCACATTATCCAATACCAACACATTGTTGAGTAAATGGTAATTAACCTACAAGAAGCCAAAGTAATATGATCAACACATGGACATGTGGTCGTCAGCAACTATCTGCTGAGGACAACGACGCAGGAAGTAGTAACTACGCTGCTGGTTTTGCAAGTGCAAAAATAATGAGTGCAAAAGGGTTGCTTTTCTTACATTTTCGTATAGGATTGTTAGGATTGAGGAAGGCATATGGCCGTTGCCGCGACAGTGAAGCTCGATCGAGTCCCCTTCCTTGATGTGTCCCTTTGGCGACTCCACCCAAACACTTACAGCTGTGGAGGGGTCTGAAACAGAGGCAGGAATTCAAGGTCAGACCACAAACCTGAGCTTGAAGTTGTCGAAGGTTTCTGTGATTCCCACAACTGTCCCTGCGGCAAAAAAAGGCAAGTCATTGCAGCCAATCTTGTGGAAAGCCTCGACAGAGAAGTGGTGTCTTTCAGAGCCGCATATTGTATATATACAATATATATATAGTATATTATACTCTGTGTGAAACTCACAGTACACAGTGATGTTAATAGGGTTGGTCTCGGTCATCATTACTCCTCCAGGAACAAAGTAGGTGATCTCGCAGTAGAACAGATCATCTTTTTCCTCCTTTGTCACCTTCATGCTCAGCTCACTCGTGACAGAGAACAGACCACTGGATTCAGTAGTGATCCTGGGCACCACCTTCACCACTGGAAAACAAAAGGAAGGACAGGGATGGAAATGGAGAAAAAGACCGCGTAGAACGTAGAAACGGTATTGTAGATGTTGAAGTCAATCTGTCTCACCATCATGATCACCACGTAGCGGGGTTTGGTTTCTGTACCAAGTGATGTTTGGCTTGGGGAAGCCATTTTTGACCTTGCAGGTCCCAATCTGTAGGAGAGGAGAGAGAATGAGAAAAGTCAAAATTCAAAGAAATCAATTGTAGCCTGATAGCTAGTTTATTATTTTTCTACTTTTCAACTTTTTATGGTTCAAAGCTTGTTTACCTTGGATGGGCTGTCTTCACTGACTGAGATCCCTCTTTTCACACCATCAATGCTGGGACTGTCTGGTGTTACTGCATATAAATCAAGCACTTAATTAAGATCTAGAAAAGGCTACATATTTTTAGAGAAAATGGGTCTGGCAGCTAAATGTTGCAAGTCGGAAACAGTTTCAGTGTCTTAACATGTTATCATGTCATTGCACTGAAAGGGTTTGAAGTGTTATTGTGAGCATCAAAAGGAGCTGGTGCCAGTTGAAGTGAAAATGCTAAAAAATATTAAGTTATTAAGACTCTCATTGAAATGTCAGAAAAGGTGACATTGAGCAAGCGGAGGGAGTGAAAATAGTTTGAAGTACATTTTTTTTATCAAGCTGAAACTGAAGTTTTAATGTATGAAAGGTCTGAAATGGGCATTCTTCAACTCTGACTACAAGTAGAACAAACTTTACAAACTTTACTTAAAGTGCAAAGGGTGGAAATTGGTTTAAAATCAAATGTCTAGGTAAAGTTGTGAATGAGTATAAATGGACTGAAGGAGTCGAAAAGGATAAAAATGGGCACATAAGTAGCTAAAGCGAGCTCTCTAACCGTGACTTATTGTATGACACCCATTCTTTCAGAACTCATCTATTGTGTGTTTTTATGGACTGTATGTTTTTCCTTGTCACTCAAACCAATAAAAAACAAAAACATCTCAGCTTGAATCTTACCGAACACCTTCAGCTTTGTGCGTCCCTCCCCAGTCCCTTCTGTGAGACCTTTGATGAGACAGATAAATTCCAGTTCGTCCTTCAGCTCCACGTTGCTGATCGTCAACACGATCTCTCCCGTGGCTCCGGTACCATTCACACTGATCCGGTCGCTGAACTGTGTGCCCTTGTTGACAACCTTCATGGTGGCGTCCTGGTAGAAGATTTGCTGCTTCTCGCCTGACCGTGTCACCTAAAAGGTGAGAGTACACACACATGAAATATCCCACGCATGGACACATCGTCCTCTCTGCGTGTGCGTGCATCAGGATTGATGAAACTCACGTAGAACCACTGTATGATCATGCCGCCAACGCCTTCAGATGAGGTGAACACGCAGGGGATCGTAGCCGGTTCTCCGTTGAACACCTCCACTCTGTCCATCATGTTCACCTCCACATTAGCTGACACTGAAAAATAGAAAGACAATATATGTTTGTTCAACATGGTTTGATCGTTTATCACCATCAACCTCATGTTTGTCCCTAAACAAAGAGGATTTTGTGTAATTGTTTTCCTTTCTTTTTCTCACTTTGAGGAGTCATCACATCAAAATTAGTCCAAAATCATGTCGGAGTGAGTTTTAAATATGTTGATATTTCATGATCAAAAGAGTGACGAATGAATATAATGTGGAAAGGGGGATGAGACTTTCCCATGTGTGTTCATTTCATTTGATCATATTCTTATTTGAGGAAGGTTACAGCAGAAACTAATACTTCTGATAAGGATTCTTTAAAGTGCCATATGGCTGACAAATTATTATAATGGAGATATTGTTTCTAAATTACCTCAAACTTTTCTTTGCTTAAACTTCTTCTTATTTATCCACTGAAATAAATGCCAATACCAATATATCTGCGTGAAGCCAATATTGGCCGATACATGTGTCAGCCAATCAAAACTTAAGCCAATAAACCTTCATTGAACTGAACCGGAAATAGACGGAGTGTGATACGACTGGACCTCGAGGATGATAGCTGACTGATGATTATCATCCTCACAAGAACCAGTTTTATGGTGAAGATAGAAACCTCGGCATGCACACCCAGTTGACACAAACCCAAAAGGAGGCATGGAAGCAAAAAAGAAGAGAGGAGAACGTCATGGAGGGTCAAAGGGAAGAGCGAGATGCTATGACTGGAATGAGAAGCCCACCCATGTCCACATTAATGTGCTGCATTCCACCATGTCACCCTCTCACAGGAAGAAAGGCTCAATTTACAGGCAGCATAGTAGCCCCACTGTTCCTCCATGCTCCGTCTCCGATGAACGAGGTGGTTTTCCCCTTCGAGGGTCTCTAGCCATCCTACCAGTCTATAGGAGGAACCCCCTATTACACTTTACATGGCAGTGAGTCAGTAGATGTACGAGATGCCAACGACAGCTGTAGCCCGGAGGTACACGAGGCTGCCAGGTTTGATTTAGGCTTTCCTGACCGTCTATTCATTGTGTTGCTGAATGCAGATTTTCTCGTAGTTTGTCAAGAGCTGCTCAGAATAATGTAAATGTGGTTCATCTGTGTCCTGCATTGACCTTATTTACTCATTCATTCATTCATTCATTCATTCATTTGAATCATAAGAAGCACAACAGACAATACACAATAAAACACACAGTACTCCATTTAGTCTCATGTTCCACAAACCAGACCAGGATTTATATTATATTGTATATTACTTTATAATTAAAACAGAATCCAGGACTTTACTTTCCATGGTGTCTCGTGGTCTTCCTCAGCAAATCGAGTTTGCTTAGTTTTCATGGAGACAGTTCAGCACGAGACCCAAGAATGGAGCTTGGTTAGTTATCATGTTCCACACTTGGGCTAATCTACTGAACACGACTGTGAGATTTGGTAAACAGATGGGAAAAGCTAGCGAGTTCAAGCGAGACTTATAAATAGCACTTTCTGCTTCGTACACATGAAACGTTGAATTTATAAGAATTGGACTCACTTGCTTCACATTGCAAAAATCAGGCACACCCTGTCTCAAAGCGATGCAGAAAATTGTGTTCACGCATTTTTTTACTTTTAGACTGAATTACTGTAATTCCTTATTATCAGGCTGCTCTAATAAGTCTCTTAAATCTTTCAGTTGATCCAGAATGCTGCAGCACGTTAACAAACAAAAACTAAGAAAAGAGATCATGTTACTCGTGTATTAGCTTCTCTACACTGGCTCCCTGTAAAATCAAGAATCAAAAGTAAAATCCTCCTCACCGACAAAGCTAATATCTTATTCATATCTTAAGCAGCTCACAGTACCCCATTACCCCACCGGAGAGCTGCGCTCACTGAATGCAGGGCTACTTGTGGTTCTTAGAGTCTTAAAAAGTAGGATGGGAGCCAGAGCCTTCAGTTATCAAGCTCCTCTTCTGTGGAACCAGCTTACACTTTCAGACCACATTTAAGACTTTCCTCTTTGATAGCGCTTATAGTTAGGGCTGGCTCAGGTTTGCCCTGGTCCAGCCCCTAGATATGCTGCTATCGGCCTAGACTGCTGGGGGACATCTTAGGATACACTGAGCTCCTCACTCCTCTTCTCTCTCTCCTTCTGTGTGAATCCATATCCCATTAATGCACATTACTAACTCTACTTCTTCTCCGGAATCTTTGTGCTTTCTCACCTCACAGGTTTCCATGGATCGAGGTTATATCTGGACCGTGGTTGTGCCTATACCTTGGCCCTGCTGTCACCCACTGCTACTCATTATTATCGTCACATTACTATTACTGATACATTACTGATTTTATTATCATTATTATATATATATATATATATATTATACTACATCATTTGTATAAATAATTGTATACATAATAAATAATTTCTGTCATATTGAATGTGTTGTAACTCTGTTACGTTGTCCAGTCTACACACATGACATCTATTGCATGTGAGGTTGTCAACTTAATTGTCAACAGTTAAGTTACATCTTTTTTAGAGAAGTTTTTACTTTTTGTCAAACTATTTCTTTTTAAGTTGACCAAAAAAAGAATAGCATTGCTATTGTACTGCATCTGAAGATACTTCATGTATGAAAAATCATTATATGCGTAGTCTTGCAGTTAAATTCATTAACATAACACCAGGGATGCCTGCTGATGATCGTATTATCGAGCAGACACTGCTTCACTCCTGGCATTTCATTCCATCATCATCTGCACGGATAACAAACACTTACAGCTTTTCTCCCCCAAACTAAACCTAACTGCTTCTTGATCTGCGTCAACAATAAACATGCTTTTCCTCTTCTTTCCCAGCTCTCCCTCCCTCTGTTTACATCTCAAACATCCTTTTCTCTCCCACCTGCCTCGCCCTCTGCTGTTTACCACCAGCTAATGGAGCTGGACGGATGCTTTCCTGTTAAAGAAATCCAATTAGTCTCTCTAACATAGACATTTCCTGGCCATTAGCGTTGGAAGGACAACGCTGACTCACTCGCGGCATCCCATCCCCCATCTGAGGACTTACCTACAGTGAGAATTGGGATTCAGAGAGGAAAATTCCGATTCTAGTTTGTATCAGACCGAATGTTTTCGCAAACTCTTCCTTCATCCTGTCTGACAGCTGGAGTCTGTTTGCTCACAGGAATCTCAATCAAATCTCATTAGTAACTCGACCGGCATTCATCTCCACAGTGCATCAATCAGAGCGGCCGGCACTCCGAGGCCTCGGATCGATCCGGTGTGATGATGGAAGAGCAGATATTGGAGTCCATGCACATTTGATAACAGTTCTAAATCAGTATGGCAGAATAAAGCTGAGCATCCCCTCTCACAGTGGCACGCTGAGAAAGCAGGGCCTCTCCAGTTTTATGAGCTCCCAATATTCTTTCCTCTGAAGTGTGTGTGTGTGTTTGACCCTGAGACGACAACAATTTCACATGCTGAGTGTGTGATTTCCACAAGGGAGGGGAATGTGCTCTGTACACTATAGTAAATATCTACTGAGGAGAGGAGAAGAGACGAGAGGAGAGGAGACTGTGGCAAGTGTGGATTGACTACGACGATGCAAATGTAATTATATTACAAGCGTAAGTAAGATAGGACCTCAGGTTACTACTTGTTTTAAATTACTACTTTAAAATTACTTGTTAGTCCAAAACTAAAAGATGTTCAGATTGCTATCACATACATCCAAGAAAAGCTAAACATTTAGAACAATTAAGATAAGGTTGGTATCATTATAGGCTGTGTGCTAAATATGGAGACAGAGCCAGCAGGTGATTTGCTTAAAAAACTGGAGGCAGGGGGATTTAAAACACTTACAATAACAACAATGTTCCCACAAATGCACAGAAAACATAAAACATGCCATAAACATTGCAGTTAAAAGGGATATTTAGCTTTGATTTATGAAGCTAATTGAGTCTGTGTCACACATATACACACAAATGCACATAATCTTCTATTTTAATTAGTATCACCGCTTCCCTCAACAGAAATAAACACCTCGGTTCAGCAGCCGCCCCCCCCAAAACACAGCTCACCCCACAAAGAGGGCGGATTGTATTCAAAGGCACTGCAAACTTATGTGCACTTAAAGAGAAGACAGAATAAGCCCGTTATAAAAGGAGAGCAGAGCCAGAGAGGATGAGATAATCTCGAGGGGGAAGTCCTTTCAAAGACATTGTTGTGTCTACAATGAAGTCAAAGCCTTTTGTCAGGA
>JBAMJR010000124.1:1565000-1582500 GCA_038501785.1 Myoxocephalus aenaeus | reverse complement strand
GAGTGTTGGCTGAATTTAACTTGATGTTGTAAAGTAAGTGTTGTAGACATTTCTCTCGTCTGTGAGTTCTGGTTTAAGGATTCACCCATCCGACTTTTTCAGTCCTGATATCAATACGATACCTGGGCTTTGGGTATTGGCAGATACCGAGTACCGATCCTATACCAGTGTTTAATTAAAAAGATGTACGCCTCACTGTGTGGGAGTGACTGTAATTATTCTCTTATAAGTAAGTCAACATCTGCCTTAAATGTAATATATATATTTTAATATTAATTAAAAAAAAAAAAAACACTAACGAATCACAAGCATTAATGTCCTCTTTCAGGAAAGTTTAATTTGGACAACATAAACCTGCTCGGTTTGAACAGACTTTCTCTCTCTATATATACATATATATATATATATATGTATATGTATATGTATATGTATATATATATATATATGTATATGTATATGTATATATATATATATATATATATATGTATATGTATATATATGTATATATGTATATGTATATATGTATATATATATATATAATGTGTATATGTATATATATATATATGTATATATGTATATATATATATATAATGTGTATATGTATATATATATATGTATGTATATATATGTATATATATATATGTGTATATGTATATAAATAAATAAAAAATTACAATTCAAGTGTAAACCTTTTTAATGCAGCAACAAGTAGTCAAAACTTAAACAGGAATGCAAACTCCAGTCTATAATGTTGGTAACGGTGCGTCCCTCGTCCTGCTCTCCAACCGTCTGTATCTGTTTTTCCATCTCTCTCTGCCATAAATGTCCGTGTTCATGAATAAACTAAAACATGAGAGGGCAGGTCCATTAAAAGTTCATGGAGGAAATGCTCTAATGGTAGTGGTCACTCTGATAAGGACATCCTGTCAAACGTAGGATTTTTTTTTTGACAGCAATGTTTTTAGTGTGAAGCGAGGCACATTGATCATGTTACTTGCTTAAAAGTCAAGTTCCCAATTACTTCCTATGCAATCATGCAGCATCTAAAAGTCTGAAAACTTGAACACACTATTGGAAACTATTCCTTTCTATTGGATTCCTTTTTGGATCATTGAAGGAGAAATAAAAATAAATAAAATAAGACCGTAATCCAGACACAAAGCGTTACCATATAGTCACTGTGAGGAAAACCCCTGTGCCGAAAACTGGATGAGAATGGATTTACTGGTTGTGCGTGCGTGCGTGCGCGCACCAGTAAATGATGTATATAATGACATGTAATGTTAACCTGTTATGTTATAAGTGTCATTGTGTTTACAGGAAGAAGTTATTCTAGATAAGAAGATTAGTTATTGCAATTACTGGGTTCAGGAGGTCAGTGAAGGTCTCATGAGCTGTGTGGCTGTGGGGCCTGTCAATCACCGTAGCTACCTATGAGGACGGGTGGGTGGTGCACATGAACATACCTGTGATTGGCAGAGCGAGTGAGGTGGGATGTTGTTGTTACTAGCCTGTTGAGAGTTAGTCTATGACCGAGTGTGAAGCATGTTGAGAGAACTTAAAGGTGTTGATGGTTGTTTTGGTGTAGGCTACAGCCCACAGTAGCCTGTGTTGTGTATTGTCCCCGAATAAATCACACAATAAGCAAGATAACGTCTCGTAGCTTTCCTGACCAAGGGTATATATTTATTATTATTATTACTTGAAGTTCCTTTCTCTTTGAGAGGGTTTACTTTAATTATTATGCTATTATATTGCAAACAAAATGGTCCTAAAATGATAATAATGTTTGTTGCAATTTTTTTCTGGGACAACACATCGTCATAACAAAAGCAGTTATCCTGACAGGTCTACAGGTGTCTATTTTCAAAGTGTCTGCCTTTTTAGTTTTTCAAAATGTTATGTCCAAATTAGAAAAAATAAATAATCCCAGTTCCCTAGTTATTGGAGTTTCTAATTTTTACACATGTCCAATATTTACGAAGCCAAAGTTGGAGAATGGCAACGTTACTGTAAGGATCATCTCTGTGAATCTCCCAATGTGTAAGCTGTGCTGAGTGTGTAGCTCTGAGCTTTGATTTGTGGCCACTTCACCGCTTTGCTGATGCAGTTTGCTTTCTGCATCTGTTGCCAAGTTGTGCTAGACAAAGTAATTAATGTTTCAGTTTACCTGGCTGATTTGTATTAGTTGCCTCACATTGCTCTAAAAGCCAACTTGACAGAGCATTACTCAAAGGTTGCTGCAAAGCATTTCCTTTCAGAATACCACTTGAATAGTCAAATCATTGGTGAGTCAACAGAAAACAAATTGGTTATTATTTTGATTATCTATTAATCTTTGTAGTCATGGGTGGTACCTGCATAACACTCCCAATGCGGATATCTCTTGTGTGTGTGTGTGTGTGTGTGTGTGTGTGTGTGTGTGTGTGTGTGTGTGTGAGAATAGCATGAGATGGCAAGAGAACATGGGGGGGTAAGGCTGGGTGGATACATCACACTGGGAAAAGCAATTAGCTTGGAGCTAATGAGCTATATAATGACTTCAGCATTATGCCACTGGCCGAGGAAAACGGAAAGGAAACCCACTCTGCGCTGAAACCCCAGAAGGCCACATATATGAATGTGATAGTACAATCAACCTCACAACTACGGCTGCAGCTTGATGATGGCGGGGAATTGCACATAAATCTTTCGCCCCATCTCATCCTTGCATATAAAAGCTCCATAAATTAAGGCTCACCTCAGCTCACAGCCGTTCTCTCTTTCGCTCTTCAAGTCAGGATTTATAAGGTGAACACTGTTGGCAGACACACAGTTAAAGGTTTGTTTTTCTCTGTCAGTCGTTTGTCCGTCCACCATGTTTTTTTTCATGTGCCTGTCTGGCCTGTGTCGCACCACAGTTTTCTGAAGTTAGCATTTATTTTATTTTATTATTACAGACATACAGCTTTTGTGAGGCCATTGCTTGATCTTATGTGCCTAATAATCAAATAAGCATACTGGCTTAGTAAGATATAAAAAAACAAGGCTAAAACATTATAGCTGGCCTGACTCCACTGCTCTTTTCATTACAACTACCTGTTCTTTGTGTATTCTTTACTGCTTCCACAATCCATTTGAGCCAAACTGCCAGCCTTCGTTCTGAATGATGTGCCAGTTACATCCCATTTTATCAAACGAATAGAGGCCTGTAAATTATTCAATTTCAGTGTGACAAAGCCAAGATGCATTACAAACTCCTGCCAGATAGCAGACTTGTGCTTGTGTGCGGAGCTATGATCCAAGAACAGAAGGTAGTCCAGCCCACACTGACTCCGCAGTGTCCCTTGCAGAGTCCAGTCTCATGGGCGACACTCCTGGGATTACTGCAATTACGCCCCAACAATTAAATGTTAACTCGTTGATGTCAGACCTGTTTGGCCCTCCTAGCAGAGGGAGGGATGCTGACATTACAGGCCATTAGCGGCGCCAATCTCAAAGTGATTGCACCAATATATAACCCAGAAAATGGTCTGTCCTTCGAGAAATCAGTTGGCCAATACTTGAACAAATAAGGGACCTGTACAAGGTCACATCCGTGGTGTTTAGAACCCCTGGATGGTATTGCTTTTCTTTTGTCTACCTGAATGAGCTTCGCAGTACTCCTTGTGTAATAATTGTCGTGTTCACTTAATAATACGCGTGAGACAGACTGTGTACTGAAGCTGACATGTTTATTTCGAGCTCACAACGTCTCCGACTGTCCCGCCCACACATTCACTCCCTCGTCTTATTGGTCCACAGCTCCCCCACCTGGGCATCCTATTGGTTAAACATACATGTCAATCAACGGTCATGAATAACATTGAACAGTGCCACATCTTCCCTTTTAAGATAATACGAATAAACTGTTGTTCCCCTCAGACCATTCGAACCCTGTACGGAAAACAATGTTAGGCACTTTGGTGAACATTGGAACTAGTATGCAACAAGTGTATTAATTAAACAATGGCAGTTCCCTAAATTCTCCCATTGTAACATTAAGTGCTTTATCTAACCTTAATAGCTTCAACTAAGCTTTCACATAACCATGACACCATACCCCAACAATAACTCAACATATATTTCAAAGATTTTCCATTTCCTATCAGTTCACAAGTTAAGCCTATCGGGCTTAATGATGGCTCTCCCAGACCTAGTTCTGAGAGTGGGAGACTCTGCAGGTAACACTGGAGGTGTCCCAGCAGGTGACATGGAAGCCTGCTCTGACATGTGCTGCTGTGGTGATGTCCTCTCTTGTGTAGGCTCCTGTAGAGGTATCAGATGCAGACGGTTGCGTCTCACCACCCCCTGAGGTAAATCCACCAAATAAGATCTTGGAGAAGAGTGTTTCTGGATCACAGTTCCAGCCGTCTTAGCGTTGGTGACCCATACATGCTCCCCTGGTGACAAGACACTGTGCATTTTGGCACGGTGACGCCTGTTGTAATGTGCAGCATCTGCCATCCTCTTCCCCTCTTCCTTCCGAGTCAGTGCGCAGCTGTCAGGCAGTGCAGGGTCCAGATGAGAGGGAACCGTTGGCACCGTGGTGCGTAAACGTCGGCCCATGAGAAGCTGAGCCGGGCTGTATCCATTCTGAAGAGGAGTGGCTCTATAAGCGAGTAGAGCCAGGTAGGGGTCATCTGCCTTCTTTAGAAGGTTTTTCACCGTCTGGACTGCCCGCTCTGCTTCGCCGTTACTTTGCGGGAACCTCGGACTGCTGGTGACATGTGTGAATCCGTATGCAGCTGCAAACAAGGCGAAGGCCTGTCCCGAAAACTGAGGTCCGTTATCCGACATCATTACCTCCGGGATGCCATGGCGAGCGAAGATTGACTTGAGATGAGTGACGACGTCGGTGGACCTGGTGTGAGATAAGAGTGCAATCTCAATATATCTCGAGAAGTAGTCGACGACAAGTAAGTACGTCTTACCAAACAGTTCAAAGAGGTCCGCCCCCAACCTCTGCCATGGTCGGTCAGGGTGCTCTGAGGGCATGAGTGGCTCATTGTGATTAAGTCTCTCTTGTATGCATGTTCTGCATTTGAGTACCATGTCATTTATCTGCTGACCAAGTCCCGGCCACCATACAGACTGGCGTGCGCGCGCTTTACATTTCACGACACCTTGGTGTCCTTCATGCAGCTTTGCCAGCACATCGTTCCGCAGCGTTGCAGGTATTACCAGCCGTGCGTCTTTTAGGAGCAAACCGTCTTCCACTGAGTGTGGCTCGCTCTAGCCAATAGCTTTTCAGCACTGATTCCTGTTTATCATGCGCTGGCCATCCTTCACTGCACAGCATCATGACCCGTGAGCAGACATTGTCAGCTTTGAGCTGCTCTTTCAGAGTTCCTATGTAAGAGGGGCTGGCAGGCAGATTTTCAATGATGAAGTCCACATATATGTTAGTGCTCTCCATCAGTTCGTTTTCATCTGGGGACATGCTCGCTGTCACAGGCGAGCGTGACAGCGTGTCTGCTGTCCAGAGTGACTTCCCTGGCGCATGTATGATTGTATACGAGTAGCGCATGAGCCTCATTCTGAAGCGCTGGATTCTTGGCGGCAGCAGATCGAGTGCTTGGGCTCCAAGAAGACTGAGAAGAGGCTTATGGTCGGTCTCCAGGATGAAATGCTTTCCGAGGAGGAAATCCCGGAATCGTTCACAGGCCCATGTGAGGCCCAGAGCCTCCTTCTCAACTTGTGCATAGCGTTGTTCCGTTGGAGAGAGTGACCGCGATGCATAAGCCACAGGACCCCATTCACCGTTTACCTTCTGGAGAATAACGCCTCCCAAGCCATACGAAGATGCATCGGCTGATACTTTAGTGTCCCTGTTTGGGTCATACATGGCCAGCACTGGAGGAGAAGCAAGTGCCTCCTTCAGCTCCTTAAACGCCCTGACCTGGTCCGTGTCCCACACCCAGCAGTTCTTTTTCGAGAGGAGATCGCGGAGTGCTTTGTCTTTTTCAGCCAGCTGAGGAATGAATTTTCCCAGCTGGTTGACCATGCCGAGAAAACTCCTCATCTCACTCACATTTGTGGGCTCCTTCATCTCCGTGATAGCCTCCGTCTTCTTCGGATCGGGCCGGATGCCCGTGGCTGAGATGATGTGGCCCAAAAAGGCCATCTCGCTCTTGGAGAGGTCACATTTTTCCACATTCAGGGTGATGCCTGCTTTCTCTACTCTTTGTAGCACCGCATGGAGTCGAGTGTCATGCTCATCTTGGTCCCGCCCCCACACTAGTACGTCATCAATGTGGCAGACCACACCCTCCAACCCCTCTATGACCTCCGCCATCATGCACTGAAAATGTTCGGGTGCCGAGTTGATGCCAAAGGGAAGGCGGTTGAAGTGGAACCGCCCGAAGGGTGTTATGAATGTGGTGTACCTGACTGACTCTTTGGCTAAGGGGATCTGCCAGAACCCCATGTTAGCATCCAATTTACTGAACACCTTTGCTCCGGCTAGCATTCCAAGAGACTGATCCACAGACGGCAGAATGTACTTTTCACGGCACACATACCCATTCAAGCCAGTATAATCCACACACAGTCTCAGGCGTGTACTGTTTTTCTTTGGTATGACCACCATACCGGCACACCAATCTGTTGGCTCCTCCACACGGCTGATGACGCCCAGCTTCTCCATTTGCTGGAGCTCTTCCTTGACTTTCCCCACCAGCGGCAGGGGAATTCTCCTAGGGGTTTTCAGTGAGAAAGGCACAGCATTTGGTTTCAGTTTTATGTGATACGCCCGTTTCACCTCACCTAGCCCACTGCACAGTCTAGGGTACGTCGACTTGAGAGTGTCCAAATCTATGCCGTCAACCCGTTTGAGCAGGCCAAGGGCTGTAATGGCTGGAAATCCAAGCAAGGGCGTACTCAGGTTTTTGACCACATAAACCTTCTGCATGGTCTGTTTGACTCCACTACTCAGCTGCAGTCTGGCGAACCCTGACACATCCAGCGGCATCCGCCCCGGACCAAGCAAAGGTCTCTCTGCTTTCTGGAGAACCGGCTGCTGCGTACCCGAAAATATGCGGTTCATATCAGTCTGTGACACCGCAGTAACATCCGCTCCGGTGTCAAGTTTGAACCTGATTGTGGTATTCATTATTCCTATGTTAGCGGTCCATGCAGCTTTGTCGGACGTCACAGAACCCAGGAAGAAACTTTCATCCTCCTCCTCCGTCTCGATACCGTCCACATTTTCGCCTGCACGACAGACACGCTGAAAGTGGCCTTTTTTCCCACATGAATAACATTTTGCATCGTTGGCAGGGCACTCATGTCTAGGGTGAGGTGAGCCACCACACTTGTAGCACTGGGAACTATGTGGATGTTTACTCTGGCTGCCAAAGTGTGGCTTTGCTCCCTCACTTTTGAATTTGTTAAACTTGGGCCTCTCTTTTTGTTTCCTGCCTTCGAACATTCTGTCCACAGTGGCTGCATCCATCTGCACTACACTACTGGCATCACATCTCAATGTGTTTTGTTGCTTTTTTATCTCCTCTGATTGCCTTGCCATGTTAATGGCTTTTTCCAGGTTTAAATCCTTCTCCATCTGCATGCGTTCGGAGAGCCTTGCATCAGCCAGTCCCACTACAATCCTATCCCTGATTAGCTCGTCATGTAATGTCCCATAATTGCAGTGCTCTGCTAATGCATGTAAGGCAGTTACAAAAACGTCCACCGTTTCATTGGCCTCCTGTTTGCGCATGTTAAACCGCGCGCGCTCATACACAATGTTCTTTCTAACAATGAAGAAAGACTCCAATCCGTCTCTCACTTTTGTGTATACCTGCTGGTCTACATCGCTTAGTTTCAAGCCCCTCAAGACGTCATCTGCGTCGTCTCCCATGCAGTATATCAAGGTATTCACCTGGTTGACTTCGGAGCTTGCAGATAGGTTGCTTGCCTGACGGAATCTCTCAAATCTCCGAATCCATTTTGTCCAGTCGTTCGGCTTGGAAAAATCAAAGGGCTCCGGCGGCTGGATGTTAAACGTAGCGCTGGGAGTGTTAGCCGCCATGCTAACGTTAGCTGCTTCCCCGTCCTGCTCGTTGTCACTCATCTAACTTCACCGAACACTTCTTCCGAACTTTTACCTACAGTAGTACCTCGTACATATCCTGCTTTAGCTACACAGCACTTCTGACACCATGTCGTGTTCACTTAATAATACGCGTGAGACAGACTGTGTACTGAAGCTGACATGTTTATTTCGAGCTCACAACGTCTCCGACTGTCCCGCCCACACATTCACTCCCTCGTCTTATTGGTCCACAATAATAATGAAATGTATCTTCTTTTGAGATTATTAGATCTTCCCTGAATTCATCATTTTTTTCAAACTGGATTTTGAAACTCCTTTGAGAGCTGCCCAGCATCTGTTAGATGGATAAAAAACTGTTAGCTCAGCAAACATACTCGCCAACAATGCATGTGCACATGCAGAGCCACATGGCATGTTTTTCCCTCACTTAAAAAGGGCAGAGAGGGACCACCGTATTTAATGTGTAAACTCATTTCTCTTTGTTTGCCATGTGATGAAACCAATAGCTCACACGTCGAAGTGTCCCTGAGCAAGACACTGAACCCTAAAATTGCTCCCCGGGTGCCTCACAGGGCTGCCCACTGCTCCTTAAGACATTAAGGATGGGTTAAATGCAGAGGACACATTTCATGTATGTATGTACTATGACGAATAAAAAGGATTTCTATTTCTATTCAACATTTAACACAGGAAAAGCTCAGGTGTAAATTATAAAAAATAATATAGAGAAATGTATTATATTTTGCTGCTTGAGTTTCAGGATCCTGGTATCATGCATGCTGTTACAATGATTCTCACATGAAGTGAGAGACTGGTACACATCTTCAGAAGCTGATGTGAAATTATGGCGATTGAGCACCAAACCAGTAATATGGGGTTAGGCACGAGATTAAACATAATTCGCCTTGATATGGTCAAGTTAAAGTATGAGAGAAGGTTTCGGTAAAGTTTGGAGATGGTTGTGATTTGGTAAGAGTTTGTTGTGGATGAATCTTTGAGAGACCTTCCCTCTCTTCCTGTCACGTTGGTTGAAGAGTAAAAAGATGCCAGAAACCACATATGGAGCTGGACAATGAGGATGTGGATTGTTGAAGGGATGTTGAACTATGACATATAATCCCTGCAGTTTTGTTTGTTTGGTTTCAATTTTGTTCTCTGAAACATTATCCAAATTAATTCCAATTAGGGAATAAACCGCTAAGAGCATTATTGTTTATGAGCAACCTGAGACACAAAACTGATTACAACAGTTTTATATACAGTGTTCCAATATTCTCTGCAGGACAAAAGTAGGCATCGGAGTGCACAAAGAGACGTGACCACACTGATGTCAGTGGGAAGATTTTAATTGCGTTACACCGTGTTCTGCCAGGCTGGTCGGTTAGTCACGATGTGGGAGTTGAGGAGATTGATGCAGAGAGAAGAAAAGGAAATCCAGTCCCAAACAACATAATCATTTAATTCAGTTCATTGTCCAGTTCAGTGTCACCAAGTCGCATGATCAGAATTCAGTATTTATTTCAGCCAATCTGAAACTAATCAAGTTATGCCCCAACTTAATTTATTTATAACCATTCCATGTTTTGCTACATTGTCTCATATCAATAACTAATCAGTGTCTTTGTCTTTTTCTTCCTGCTCCCCTCTACTACTCTTTGTCTGTAGTTCGGACCGATTGATGGATGACACAATAAGGTAAGACCTTCTTTCTGTCCACCACATATGGAAGACGCGTATTTGAATATGTGACAGCTCCCACCCTCCTTCTCCCTTCCCTCATCTACCTGCTGAAGGTGACTCAAAACCATCAGTATGTGTACCAGAATGGACCTTCACATTGACTGGATATGTCCCGCCTAACAGGTCCTGTTAAACTTGGGCTGTACACCTGTATACTTGTTTGTTATGCCTCATCCTTCAGTAGCCACTATGTGGCATACATACTAATACTGAGTGAGGAAATGAATAGATTCTACACAAAAAATGTTCTTCCTAAACCAATTTTAGAAATGCAATTTAAGAAGATAGAATTAACCGTTGTACCTGTGTATATCAAACAAGACCAAAAAAACGTGAGCACTACCCTTTTGACATATCAGCCTTTTGTACAGCTGGCAGAGCTGTACATTTTCACTATTTATTTTTGATGATGAACACAGGTGACACCTGTATAGTTTAATGATAAAGTATTGTGGTATGGCCAATGGTTGTATATATTTCCAATTCATTACAGAGAAACTATGTTTTAGTGTTTGGTACAGTTAAAGTCTCTAACTACTAATGCACCCTTGAAGCTCAGCAGCCATTGTAATGGCAAAAGAGACTATCCAGCTAGAGTTCTAACAAATTCAAAATGTTGTATTGCTGCAGCCAGGACAATGCACCTTAACAGACACTGATTTTATTCCAAAGTGAATAATTTTTGACTCTAGTGCCGAAAACCCATTACTTATTTTTTTTATCAATTAACTTTTTCAGTGCAGTTGCTCAGTCTGTACTGATGATTCAATCGGGGGAGTTTCAATCACATCAAAAAGCCTTGGAAGTGCAGCAACTGCACTTATAGTTACCATCCATCTCTCGCTGGCCCCTCACTTTTCCAAACCCAAGCATTATTTTCCACAGCTCTCGTCTGAGCTTCTGCCCACATTATTTTTTTTTAAACCCACCTTTTATTATTGCATTTCTTCACCCTAAAGCCCGGGTTTCGCACGAGACTAGTATGACATTAATCACTCAGGGGATTTACAACCCCCACCCCTCTTTTCTTGTTTGAATGGACCTCGGTCTTAGTATAGCTGGTGTTGTAAAGATTAAAAAGCCCCCCAAGGTATATTTATTGATTTGTGATTTTTGGTTATATGAATTTAATTGACTTCAACGTGACAGGTTAATCGACAACTCGAGACCTCCTTTGAATCACTTTCATACAACAATCACTGACCGGTCACATACAGTGTTTGTGACGGGAGTCTGCATCCTCCAGCCCAGATTCTCATGAGCTGGTTAACATTGAGAGGAAGGCTTGTCAAGGTTGCTGGAATCAGCAAAGTGTTTCTTACTGACTGAGGAGAACATGATCCCTAAAACACAGCTCCAGGCCAAGACTGCGGACTGTCAGGAGACACACGCACACGCACACGCACATGCACATGCACACACACTGTCACTCTGAAATGGGAGGAGTTGGTCCCCTGTGGCCAGTGCTTACTGCAGTTTGTCACCCTGCGGTTCAAGAGTAGCATAATAAAAAAAATATTGTTTTGTTTTTTTAGCATATTAACACGATAGGGAATCAATTTATTTTTCTCTTATGCTCTCACTGTGAAGGGCTCAAACGAGGACTCAGTAGCTGCCTGCCATTGATTGTGTGTAACAGATGCCACGGAAGAAAAAAAAACAAGGGGCCTGAAACTTTTGCAGCCAGCTGCACTTTCCCTTACTGAAAGTTGCTGATGCCAAAGTTTGAGAACAAGAGAGCTACAATATCGCCGCAGTTTCATACCTTCCTTCTACACGCCAGGGTAGCTCACACACATACTATAGCAGCCACGTAAAGCTGAAGGAGAACCTGATAGGATGACTTGTGTGTCACCACAGAATCATTATTTTCCTTGTAGCGTTGACGTGCCTCCAGTTTTCATTACACGGGAGGATATCAAACTAAGTTTCCCAGTCCCATGTTGTTTCACATCCTATAATGTTGAGTCTGCATGACTGGTTATTAGAAAGTTGTCGAATAGGTGACAACAATGTTTACCTTGTCAGCAGACTAAATATCTGATTTGAATACTCAATTTGGATTAATTTGATTGACAGTCCTGGGCTTGCTGGAGTGAGATGCAGCTGTTAACACTGGTTTAACGCTATTCTTTTATTTTATACTTTTGGCTGCCAAAATTGTTGTTTAGAAACTATCTTTTATTGGATTTAATTTGCTTTTCTGCCCCAAAAGCTTTAAATCTTGACTTAACTTTTAGATTTTGCTTTTAGATCTGGTGCAGTTTGTCGGGACTGAATTTAGAGGACAGGACGTAGGCTCGTGCCGATTGGGGATCGGTCCACCCGCTGAGCTCCGATACTTTACTTTTAAATCCTTTGTGACGGACCAGTTTGCCATCTCTTTTCCATGAATCAGACTCCTCACATCTGCGGTTCGACCGCCTATCTGTGAGAATCATACGTGCACTCCTTTGCAGTCAAATTAGTATTAATGAGTGCAACCAAATGCAGCATATTGTCACTTCTCAATTCATTTCTCTCTCTTGTCTTTTTAGTATTGCCATGGCGACCAAGGAGAACATGACCTCCCAACGGGGATTCTTGAAATCCATACAGAGCAGGGTCAACACACTGGCCAATATCCTTCACTGTGCGTGTGCGCAACCAAAAAGAAGAAATCACACAATAGATTGGAAGCTGAAAGGGACCTGGTGCTACATTGTTCAGAAATCAATGCTCACATATTGCTTTTCTGTGACCACATTATCTGATAATTTATAGTCATGTACCAAGTGGGGCCCGGGTCATTCACCCAAATTATCCTTAGATTTTTGTAGAGGCTAAACATTCTTAGTAAAGAGCTAGAGCAGGTTAAAAGGGGAGTTTCCCCTGTCTACATTATTAATTCAGTCAACACTCAAATTATTACTAATTAACAGCGATTCCTGTCTTGAGAATTAGTAATTACCTTTGAAGCCCGATTGCACTCAAATTCAATGAGGTTTTTGCATGGCATCGACAGACAAAGTATTTGATCCACTCATGCTAACAAATATCTTTTTTTTCTTTTTTTTTCTGGAATTTAAATATTTGTGATCTTCCTTAACTCTCAATTCTGCCACATCGTTTCCCAACCATCAACAATCTCATCCAGCGGATCAACCTGCGGAAGAGAAGGGACTCTCTCATCCTCGGCACGGTGATCGGCGTTTGCACCATTCTCCTCCTGCTCTATGCTTTTCACTGAAAGCCAGAACTGTTGAAATCTTTAACGGAGCGGGATGGATCTGCTCTTTGTAATGTGGGAACGCCAGGAGACTGAGCTAAGTTATCGGAGGACCCTGGAAGCTTCTGAGCAGAAAGACATTTCAGTTGGTCCAGTTCTTGGACGGAAAACAGATTTGGCCAACATGAACTACTGAACTTGTATTTAGCAGTGGGACAGATGGAGGGCTGCCAACAAGTGAATGGAGACCAAAAGTACACATATGACTAGATTTTAATCAATAATATTGATATTTCACTTGAGAGAAACTGAGGAAAGGTGTGAAACGATGGAGAATGTGTGATGCATCATTCTTTTAGTGTAATGGTCTGTTTTAATAAGTGGGATGGTTAGTTCATTGTGAACTGTAAAATGTGAAATAATAAATTATTAATTTCAATATGTGCAAAAATGTGTGCGACACTACTAGATACTGAACATTTAAACAATTTTTTTTTCAAAATATATGATGATATACTCTACTGGAAAGTGTATTGGGCCTCATTTCCAAGCAAGTTTAGGCAGTAGGATGACACAGCAGGACTTGTGAAAAATATTATTTTTAGTACACATTTTTTATTTATTTTATACCTCCTTTAACGAGCGAGAGATAAAGAGGGATGGGGAATGATATGAGGACCCCGGTTGGACTCTAACCCTAAGCGCTGTGGTTCGTGATCAGTGCTGAAACCTTCCCGTGGTCACTGGATTTACATCTCGAGCTGAACAAAGTGACAAATGAACAGGAAACACATTTTCTACTAACATTTTGGTTAGTGATGAATTGTTAAAGATTCGCTGTTCCATATTTAGAGCATTAACATAGAAGCGAAAAACTATTTGCTATGTAAAGAAATAGTCGGGTTAAGGATATAACTCTTCTGCACGTATGTGCGCCTGACAGAGCTCATGAACCTCGATTTGATGTCTTTCTTTCTTGAAACAGTGACGTGTGTTTTGAAGGTGAGAACTGAAGCATTCATCTGAGAAGGGGCAGGCTGGATTTGACCCACTAGATTAAAGTCTTTCTCTGTTGGTGGCGGTGTAGGAATTTAAAAGCAAGGCAACTGTGTGAAACAAAGTGTTTATGTCTCGCAGCATTAGACTCACTTCAACAGACTGAAGAGGGTGAATTAGTTTTTTTTCCCCTTGTGTTTCATGCTTTCCTCACAAAGAAAGAAGGAAAGTACAGAAAGCAGTAACCAGACAAGCATCGCCATCTTCTCCTGAATATCTCACTTCCTTTCAGATGGAAACGCTGTGCTGAAGTCTAAATTTCATCCAGACACGTGCAGCTGCTGTCGGTAAGATGTAAAATATCAGCCACTCAAACTGAGCGCCACCCAAGCAGAACTAAGCGCCAGATCCTCTCACTTGGAAGGGCGCATAAAGTCTGTTTCATAACAACGGCTGAAAAGGAAGACAGAACTCTGGTCTTCTATGTCTGTGTGAGAACTAGACGGCTATTTTCAGCTTTGTTACATCAGTGATGCTCAGTGAGGCCTTCATCCATTTTCTCTGCAGATGTTAACTGATGGATTGAAAAGCTTTTAAGTGAAGTTCAAGATGGGTATAAGTCTAGTTTCACATCTTTGGGCAAATTAAAGAACACACTATATGCATCTGTACCCCAGAAAAGGCCTCTACCTTCAATGGTAGAAGGTGTGTGTTCAGGACTGTGGGTTCCTCAGTATTCTAGAGCCATTCGCAACCCACAGTTGTGGCAGCAATGATAAATGGTGTTTGTGTGCACTGAGGCACAATGGTGCACCAGGACCTGCTGTATACAGGGTTTACATATATTGAATGCAACAGCTGTGTAATACAGGCACTCCAATGCAACAGCTTTGCAGACTACGGAGTGGAATCAATCTCTCTGATTACATCTCAGTCAAATTGAATTGTGTCCACCCTCCCTTGATGTGAGGTAAATCAAAGACCTTTTGCTTCCATGATTTTGATGTTTATACCAATTTTCTCGACCGTTATCATTCATCAGTGTTTTTTTTAAACAACTCTTAAAAATGTTCGGTCACGATCAGTCACTCCTTCTTACCCACGGTTAGCAAAGTTGGTCGGTCCAGACTGAAATGTTAGATGGCCCACATTGAATAGATGGCCATGACGTTTTGTACACTCATTCGTTTTCCACAGAGGATGAACCCCACTGACTTTGGTCATTCCTTTTTTTGTCTTTTCGAAAGAGTACTTTGGTTTATGTGTGGTTTATCAGTGGTTTATGATTGAATACACTCCCTGTTGGCCTCAGCTGCACTTTGTAAGTAGTCAATGATAGCATGCTGTTTAGCTAAAATAAGATGGGGAACATGGTAAACATTGTACCTGCTCAACGTCAACATGTTGGCATCGTCACTGTGACTGCGTTAGCATGCTGACGTTAGCATTCATTTCAAATCACCACTTTCACCTAAATACAGCTTAACAAAACAGCTGCACGGCGCTGAAGTCTTCTGATCTCACTTTTGGCGGTCATCGCATCTCTTTGTATAAACCGTATGATCAAAAGGCAAGAAACTTGGACCATGCATGGTAACATTTATTCCGGACATGCACAATGTACACCACAGAGATGAAAACTGGCACATACAGTATATTGGAAAAGAAACCGTAATATATCGGAAAGAAATGAAGGTGTGAACTGTTTTACAGTCGGAGCAGAGCTTCGAGGCTAAACAGTTCGACAGTTGGCTCCTAATCACTTTCATGGATGGGCCATTTGTACGTTGGATAGTAACACGAGCGGTAAACTACACTCAATGTGATTACAGAAATTACACACATTGTAATGCAATGTAATGTTTACATTGTTTTTAGATTGGTTGTAAACACGGGGAATCTTTGGATTTTGCTGCGTTCAGATGTTTGGATAAATAATATGATTGTTATGTACAACTGGGAATTTGAATGGAATTGAAAAAGCCCATTTCACACAAAACATTGTGCATTATAGTGTTAACACTTTAAAGATCGCAGTTGTTCAGCCTTACATTGATGATGTTCAGTTTAGGACTTGGTAGAATATCTTCAGCCAGATACATTTCATCCCTCATCAGTAATAATTAGCTGGTGTTCCTCTAGTTTCACTTGTATGAGCCCTTAAACAAGCACATGTTTTATCATTTTAAAATTAAGTCCAAATGATTCCTGATTAAAATAGCACAAGAAAAAGTATTAATGCCTAAAGGAAAAAAAGAAGCTGATTTATATATTGCTACATGGTGATGTTACCTATGCTTGTAGCATAAGCTGTATTGTGTCAATACAACAGTCTTATGTCGCCACAGGGGACTTAATGCAGTGACTTATCTTTGATAAAGTGATGATGAATATAGACAATCTGTCGTGCTTGGATTTCAGAGAAATGTTCTTTAAATGCTATTTGTTGTTATTCAGTCAAACTCAGGCCTGTTCATTTACAAAAAATAAATGTGTGTAAGCCGGTTTGGCCCATAGCATGCGTATATATTGCATATATATTTTCCCATATAAATACATTTCATACCAATACAAGAAGCAGAAGGGAAACAATGGCATATAACAGTCAATGTATATAACAATGTATGAATGATAATGGAAAATGGGGAGCAATGGTGTAGAAAGGTAGTACAAGGTAATTTGTAAAATGGAGTTTAAGGGAACAAGATGAAGGATAGCAGTCACTAAATCACGTTTTGTGGTAAAGAACGGAAGAATGTGAAATGAAACGTAGGAGGGTGTTTTGGCATGCGGTTTACTCTGCAAGAGCAAGGCAAGGTTCAAGACATTTTGGAGATATAAAGGGGGTTAGTTTCCAGCCGTCTCACATTCTACAGTGGCTGGACTCTCATAATGTACACAACAAAGTACACAATAATAATCACTCTTCCATGTGCAAACCTGTTAGCTCTCTGACTCCTTCACAAGACAAGAGACAACTAATAACAGTCCAAACGAAGGCAGAATGTTGGTTATCTACATTCAGGCATGCAGTTGGTCTCACTTTGTTTTTAGTTCTGAAAATTAGAATAAATAACAAAAATGTAAATGTGTTCCCTGCCCCTTTTCACAAATCCTTGAATTTCTCCTGATAATCTAAGCGCTGACAAAGCAGCCATCGTGACAAACCCAGCACCACTTGGCATACAAACATTTTATAAAATGTACATCTATATATATGTATTCATATATCTATATTTCAAATATATTTGTAGCTGTATATGCTTTGAATGCAAGAGGTTCAGTAAGGAATATATGAGGATTATACGCAGCGGTTCGAAGTTTGAAGCCCAAACTCAGAATCAGTTTTTCGAAGGAGCCCAGACATGGAAACGTCTATCGTTCATTCTCTCCTCAGACGTCGATCATCCTCTTCATTTAAGAAGTCCATTATTCCAAAAAGAAACATTCATGAGTCCTCATGGCCACATACAGATCTGCAT
>JBAMJR010000124.1:117500-245000 GCA_038501785.1 Myoxocephalus aenaeus | reverse complement strand
CTCACATGCACACATAATTATACAAACAGACCTTACCTCCCACCCTCTCACTATCTGATGACTCCCCGGCGTAGTGGTGGACGTACGGAACCGACTGTAGCAGCAGCATCATCATCACCCTCAACACTACCACTGTCACCATCAGCATCCTCCTCTTCCTCACCACTACTACCACCATCGCCACAACCACCATGTCCTCGTCGTCGCGCAAGATCTCATCCGAGTCGTTCAGCAGCTCGGTGGGCTCGGACTGCGGGCTCGAAAGCCCCGGTGGAGACGCCGGGGACGGCGTGGTGGAGCCGGCGGAGGAGAGTCGAGGCTGCCCCTTCTCCTCGCTCTACTCGTCCCACAGAGCCGGGCTCTGGAACGGCCGCAGCACCGCCGAGAGGCCGGCGTGCCCGGCGGGCGAGGAGCAGCAAGCACCCGGTGGTCCGCACAAGAGGGCCACCAGGAGGAGGCGGGTGAACCTGGACTCGCTGGGGGAGAGCCTGAGGCGACTGACCTCACCCACGGTAGGCCTCCAGCTGTGTCTGAACGACATGTCATTACATATTCCGGAATGGTAATGCCATAGTCATAAAGGCATCTTGTACACAAGTGGCCTACTTTAATGTTTAATTGGGGGCCTATGAATTATATGCAATACAGCTGAACTAAATGTATAGTTTTACCACACATGTGTAGAGTGTTCTACTGAAATCAGGTATAAAAGGGAGTAGAATCTGTTTACAATTAGAGCTGAACATTATAGACCAAAGTATTGACTTCAGAAGACATTCAGTAGCCTAGAGAGAAAGTCAATGATGACCGAACAGCCAGAAGCATATGTTCCATTCCAAACAGCTGTCTCCAAAGTTGAGGACACTCAGCCTTTAAGAGCAGAAAAAAAGACATCATTCAAGGTATTCCACCATTGTAGACTATTGTCTGAAATCCCAGACGATGTCTTTTCTCACATCACGATGTGACGTTTGCTTTGCTGTCTGAAAAAAAAGCCTCTTTTCATCTTTCAGCCTGAATCATCTGGCAGATTATATAATACATATATCGTTGTAAGGGAGGGAGGGAGAGAGAGAGGGAGGGAGGGAGAGAAGCCCATGCTCGGTCTGTTTATATGTAAGGAGTGTGACGAGTGAGCCTGTTTCTATGTGTCTCAGTTGTATTACCGGCTCTAATGTAATAAAGCAGCTATTAGAACTGAGTCCAATTGTGATGGATGATGTGCGATTGGGGCATTTGCTATAGCGTAGTCCTAAGTGATGGGAGGCTGCATCAGTTTGAGATTTGATTGCATCTCCTGTAATGTGGCCCCTGATATGCAGTTGTGCAACAATAACATATACCCGTAAGTAGCCGTGGTGAAAGTGTCAAAGAAGTCAAATTCCAGTCTGCAAAATGAGAGTCTGCATCTGGAAATATTAGAATATCCAACTTTAAAGGTGATGTAATGTCATTGACTGACAGAGAAAAGTTCTTTTTGACTTGATCAGAGATTCTCCGCCAATATCCACAGACACTGTGACATTTATATACAAACCAAAACATGTAGTGAAAAACTCTCTGGTTTATTTATGTTGGTTCCCCACATAATAAGAGCACTGCTGCGTTTTCTTCAGATTGTAGGAGGTTGTGGGAATAGGTTTCTCCAAATTGCAATTGCTCAGACCCTGTGGTCCCATTCCTGAGAGAAATATTGTAGATGTTGCAGAGAAGTCGATATAGGACAGCAGTGATTTTCAGCCTTTTTTTTGCTGCCCAGGCACATCCTCCCCAAAATAATTTAATTCAGCAGCGCAGCTAAAAATCTGAAGTTGGTGTATATTGAAGAGGACCACTGAGAGCCAACTTCAGCTCTCTGCTGTAGGCTCTTACTGGCCCTGATCTTTAATAGATCTGTGAAAAAAATAGGGCAGAGGGAACACTTAAAGACAAGTTTGTATAACACTCAGTGACGATAATATCTAGCATTGTGGGACTGTGTGTGTGTCTCTGTAAGTATGTTTTTGTTTGCTTATAAGTGCAATTACAGGCATCAGTTGGGCATCATCAATGGAGCCCAACTTTAAGGGTCATTGTGGTGTTGTGCTTTGGTTACAGGGAAAGGGTAAATGTCCGAGGTCTTTTTTCAGTGTCTGATGGATGTTTATGTGCATGTGTGTGTTAGGCTGACAGAGCAGCTTAAACTACCAAACAGCCATACAGTGGATGGCTATTTCGGCATAGTATTTTGTATTGTTTGTCCATTTTTTAAATACATTTATAAAGATGGTGCCGTGACAGAGAGAACATACACTTGCTAATACTGTATATATTCCACACACACACACACACACACACACACACACACACACACACACACACACACACACACACACACACACACACACCACACACACACACACACACACACACACACTGTGGCTGCGTGCAGTGGCAGTGTCTGTTGTTGACTGCAATGGACCGTGACAGAGAGAACAGAGCAAGCTCTCTGTGGTTGTCTTCACCCTGACCACACTGACCCAGAAGCAACAACACGCACACCCACAGTTGTGTTTTCATGACTTTTGGGCACATGTCATTCATTTCCTGGAGACCCTAAACCGAACCATAACTGCAACCAGCCTAACCTAAACCGTAACCTAAACCTAAACCTAAATCCTAACCTAACTTTAACCATAAACCAAGTGTTCACCCTAAAATGTATACTGATTTACGTTCAGTAGATGTGCATTTTGTCCTCCTTTTTTTACCCCACTAGGAAGGCGAGGCCCCACATTGTGACAGTGTAATCAGGTTTATGTCTCGACAAGATGGGTTAAGGATGTCCAACCCTTCTCCTCCCCACACACATGTGTGCAAACATTAATTATCTGTCTCTCTCCCTCTCCCTGTCTCAGTTTCGTGTATCTACATTGAGGGTGGCCATTAGCTTAGTGACCCATGACGCTGATTAAAGGCCACGAGTGTTGGCCACAAATATGAAAAGTGTGAGACATTTGTGTGAGTGAGTTAATATGCTTCTGGTAAATCCATATCCCAAGTCTGTGGCGACATCTTCCCTATCAGGGACCAGTAGTATTAGAGCGTTTACCTTGCTTTTAGTTACATGCACAGTTGGGTCATTGTTCTGTATGTGTACACATGCTGGCTGTTTTCATGTAATTCTTCCTCCATTTTGTATAAATGTTGACTGCCTGTTTCTGTTCTTTGTATACGTTCCACAAATGGGGCTAGTTCCTTAAGATTGGTGAAAGAAAGTGTTGATCTTTACACCCTTCCAGAGGAGAATATCCATTTATAATGTCCATTTTCTTTTTTGAAAACAACATACCAGTAGAATTATTGAATGTGAAACACACTATAACTAAAACAATCAATAGAACAACAATTATTGTAAAATATTTATATTGTCTGCACAAACTAGTGAGAATATAAAAATGTCCCCGTCATCGCAATTTAATTTTTGAATTGATGAAAGACACTTGATTTACAAGTTTTGAAGTAACTCTGCTTGTTTGTTTATAAATCAAATCGATTTTTTATGAAACTTTTTTTTAATTTTTACATTTTGCCTTTATTTATTGAAGCTGAGACAAGCAACATGTTTTTTTGTAAATATAATAAGAACTACAGTAGTATTTTAGCGGTACAAGACTTGTGAGTAACGAAGGCTCATTTCAACATGTTTTCCTTCTCATTGATTTTCAAAATACATAATTGTGTACCCGAGTGGCCAGAATTCACTTCACTAATTATACTGGAATTATGCTTCTTCTAAGGCAAACAAAAATACCTGTGAACAAATGCAGAAGGGTGTTCTGTATAACTGTATATTGTGCATTAGCAGACCTACACGTCAAGCAAGTTGACTGCGTGATTCAACTGTTTTGTGGAGGCAGGTTTGAAACGGATGAAAACAAATGCAGACATATTGCATACAATATAAAAGAAGAAGCCACACTAACGTTTCTGAGCAACTTCTGCACAAAGCACAAATCCAACATTTTAGTTACAAATACCATGCCTCAATCTTTAAGTCGTTATCTCTTTTGCATTAATTACATTCATCTTGCTGACACATTTGTTCAAAGTCATTTACAGAACAGTCGGTGCATTTAAACTTCTTGCAGGGAACCAAATGTTTTGCATTTAATTTGTTCCGATACTGATACCAGTATCAGGGTTCTTACGGTCATGGAAAACCTGGAAAAGTCATGGAATTTTAAAATGGTTTATTTCCAGGCCTGGAAAAGTCCTTGAAAAAAATTAATTCCCAAAGGTTTTGGAAAAGTCATGGAAATGTTTTATATTCATATGTTCATGAAGTTCATTTACGCTGAGTTTGAAATAATGAATATGCTTTTACAAGAAAGAGGCTCAAAATATAAGCAGGCATACATACAGGCATCTATATAAATGTTTATTCTTTTAATCAAACTATTGTCTCTCATTCATTAGTGTCATTTAAGGTATACTGTATGCTTTGGAATTCTCATTGTTAGTTTGAATACTACATTTTCTCACTTTTTCATGTATACACCGAAATTTCACAAAATGTTTGGTCATGGAAATTTGGTTTAAAGTCATGGAAAAGTCATGGAAATCCATTGGTCAAAATCTGTATGAACCCTGCAGTATCTGACATGCCTCTCCGACAGCCTAAAATACTGGATCGGGTATTGGCAAACATGCAAATCTATTCAAGCTCCATTTGATAAAAATGTGTATTAATAACTTTAATTTGTATTTATTTTAGGCGAAGGTTGACTATAATGGTTTCATTAATATGTTCAAATGTAGTCTTGTGAAATGTAGTTGTTTGAAGGATATGTTTTCACAGCAATGTGAAATAGATACAAGAGAGTGAAATATGACCTGATTCACTTTTTTTGTTTTTTAACACACTGGTATGCGTCTCATGCTGGGCCGTTGTGGGGTCTCATCTGGTGTATGAGTTTCTATTTTCTTTAGTAGTGGGGGCAGCTTTCAAACTGTGCTGAAGCACCAGTACCCACTGCGCTGGGACCAAAGACCACACCGGCTCGTGCTATTGGAAATTTGGAGGAGGAAGATGCAGTAAAAGGAGGGGAGGAATCAGTCACACGGACAGGCAGGAAAGGCAGGTTCACATACAGTATAGACGAGTGTGACTGAACGCCATTGGCAAAGAAGGCAATGCAGAGCAACAGAGCAAGTGGAATGGAGAGAGTATTGGTGAGATACTGCTCCCCTCCCAAGGTAAAGAAACAGAGCAAACAAAAGAGACAGAGTGGTTTGGTTAAAGACCACAGGGAAAAAGAGAAGGCGAGGGAGGAGAGGAGAAAATGTCTTAAAAGTGAGAGAAAGTTTGAGTTTAAACTCTCAACCTAAAATTTACTTGGCCACTTTCTTTTAATGTAACATTTTGTTTTACTAATCTTCTCTTTCATGCCATTTCTCCTGTCATCATTGCAATGATTACATACTATTTTTAAATATGTATTCAGCTACATGAAAGCATTCCATTTATACTATTGTTATATAATAATTATTATTATGTTAGACTATTATATATACATTTCCCTAATTGAATCTTCTCAGGGTAAGTTGTAGTGTGTTTTTGACAACCGGGCAATCTACGAGCTGTTAGACATTAAAGCAGGTTTGTGAGGTAGATTAATGTGTGATGAGGGATAGAGTTGTGTGTACAGTAAACATGCCAGGGATTGCAACAATGTAGACTAATGATGATGTATGTGTACAGTATGTTTGCACATGTGTGACTGATAACAGTTAGTGCTTGTGTGATTGCCCATGTGGTAGGAATCCACTATAACGTTCTGTGGTAAATGAGTAGCTGAATCAAGGACGCAGTGAGAGGAGATTGAGAAGGAACCATTTCTGCTAGACACATGCAATAGAGAGGCGACAGGGTAGTTTCCCCTCACAAATAGAAATAGTGAAACTATGGCCCACTGGGTATTTTTGTAGCCATCAGTGCCCATCTTGCTCCCGTTGTTGCTAAGCTGACGCATGGCTCACTGTATAGCTAATAGTGAAAAAGTATTTTTGTATCAGCCGATAAGGTCATAAACACAATGTGAAGAAAAACGAGTCAGCACTGAGAATAGAAGCTACAGACATTTGTAATAGCAATTGGTTAGCGACGATATGACGTCTAATTCTTAACCTAATAGTGAAATAACTATATTCACCTTTTAAAACACCTGCTGACTAATATGTAGATTTCTTTCCTCTGACTGCACACACTCTGTCACTTTCCCTACAACCTCTCCTTCTCTGTCTCTTGACACACACACACACACACACACACACACACACACACACACACACACACACACACACACACACACACACACACACAAAACCAGCCCTGCATTTGTCCGGAGGCCTCAGGATGACCTCTCCAGCTGGCACACAGTGTTCTAGTATTGTAACTACAGCCTTGCGTTAGAGCCGTATCACAGATAATCACATTGGACCCGCCTCCTCTAGCTTAGGCTGTCAGTTACAGAAAATAGGCCAGCTTCACACACACACAGGGTTTGATCGGGGCTAAATTATATTTTTTCCACGCCGGGCTATTAGTAGAACTCGTCTAAATGACTCTCACAAATGTAAAATGAAATTGATGACAGTAATCATAGTTTTCTCAGCAATTACGTTGTGGAAGCTACTCAGCCTCAGCCAAATAATATAAAATGAATATGAAAAATATCAAAAAAATAATAATATTAAAATAAATTTTCGCCAAACACAGGTGTTACTAATGACAACAATGATGGATCTGTTCTATTCAAGTATCTATTCAGTAAACTGTGACAGTGAGCCTGAGAGCCAGCATGCCCAATGGTCCTGATCAGCTACAGCTACATAGAAATGAGCCATCATTCATTTGATCATTTATAACTTGTGCTTTTCCTGCTACGACATGACTCAATATCTCCTCTGAAAAAGACCTATTCAATTTGAATGTGACTTGGCTGCAGGTAGCACTTCAGATGATATGTTGGCAGTGTGTCATGCTTTCCAATTATGGATCCATAATCAAATATATTTACTTATAAAGCTTTGAACGCTGATATAATGTGACCTTATAACACCAAGAAAGGAAGCCACCAATGTGTGTGTCAAATGACTTTATTGGGAATTAGTGAATATATGCAGTATTGTCGCTTTATTGCGTGCACAACTGTACACACAAATACACATTGTGTAATATTTTCACTTCTTCTTGCAGACACAGACTGTTCAGGAGGCTCTACAGCGAACTCTACAATTCTACAGACAACAAGAGATCAGGTAAGACTCTCTTCATCACTAGCTGTTGGTCTCTCTGGCTGGTTCTCTTTCTGTCTCCTGTCCTCTTCAATCAGTTTCCACTGCACACTCTCTGTCTATCCGCTGTCTGGTCCTAGCGTCCCTATCACTCATTTTCTCCCCTTTGCCTTTATTTTTCTCACTTTTCTCTCTGTCTGTCTGTGTCTGTCTGTTTGAGCCTCTCATTCTCTCTGCCTTCCTGCCTTTTTTGGTCACACAGACTTAAGACAGACAGACACGCACACACACTCACTCATATATTGACGCACTCTTTCACCTCTTGTCTCTCTCTCACCGTCCTTCGCTGTCAACACAGTAAAACGCAGTAGAGAAGATTCAGACAGGCACAACACGTACTAGCATTGTCCATGAAGCACATACTGAATACCAATATAGAAAACGCAACGGGATCTCTCTAGATTTTTCAATTTCCTTGGCTGTTTCCGTTCTCCTTCACCCCTTGGCCTCACTCATTTGTTCCCTGCTTGATTCATGTGCAACTGACCCCTGGTTTACTTTAGGTAAATCACATAATGACACATGGTAGTCTCTCAATAATTATATATATAATTAGTATCTCAATTATTTGTAATCCAATAAAAGCAACCTGAAAGCAATGGCATTCATTCTGTTGGTCAGTACATGTCGTAGTGGTGCAAAGGTTAGAAATGAAGCCTGTGACCAGAGTCTCTGGTCTACTTCCCAGGCCGAAACAAATCTGTGTGGGAAGTGAAAGAGCATCATTTGCTCCTCCTTCGTTGACACCGTGGAGGAGACCTTGAGAACATTTCCCTGCCTTTCTGTTGTCCAGCTGTTTCACCAGATCTGCACAGTGACCAACAATACAAACATACACAGGCTAACTTAACTTTAATGATATCTATATATTCAGATAGATTTTTGCCACCATCCCCCAAAAAATATCTCAGCAGCAACTCCAGAAAAAACTAATTCAGAACAACACACAACTGTCTAGTTTTTTCTTTTAATGGATCAACTTTCTTTCCCAAAGAACTGGTATCCGCACAGTTTGTAGTGAAACGGTACGTCTTGAAGGGATGCGATGTTGGTTCATTGGATTCTTAGTTTATTAGCACCTTATTAGCTCTTCCGATATGCTGATGGGTAACCATGACCTATGCTGATGAGTGTGTTTGGTTTATGTCTTTGACAGGTGTCAGGAAGTTGGCAATGAGGAGCGGCAAAGAGAGAGGAGAGAAGAAAAGTGCCCATTTCTCGAAAATTCTGGTTCAGAAGAAGATGTCCTACAAATCCTACAGTACATGGCAACCATACTAGGTGAGTACAGTGTGTGTGTGTGTGTGTGTGTGTGTGTGTGTGTGTGTGTGTGTGTGTGTGTGTGTGTGTGTGTGTGTGTGTGTGTGCGTGTTATTATGTCCTTGACATTAAATGTGTGGGTCTGAATGTGGTCTCCTCTGCATACAAGTTGGTGTGGTAATGAGTGTGTGTGTGTGTGTGTGTGTGTGTGTGTGTGTGTGTGTGTGTTATTATGTCCTTGACATTAAATGTGTGTGTCTGAATGTGGTCTCTACATACAGGTTGGTGTGGTAATGTGTGTGTGTGTGTGTGTGTGTATATTTATTATAGTTTTCATTTGTTTTTTTATCGCGTTGCCCTGGATTGATTGCACTGTACTTTGTTTTTTTCATTACATGTCAAAACACACACATATGCATTGCTTATCTTGTTCCCTGATTCCCTGATTCTTCAGGATTAGTATTGTTTGTTTACATCAAAACGAAGCCATCCCACAGAGTCTCGACCTCTAAAACCCATTGTCACTAATATGTCGCTTACCTGGATGTGAGTCATGGTGGTAGCAAGCGGTAGACCGGTCATCCTTCTTCACTTGCCATGTCTTCCCGCTCTACCCGAGGTGTTCCCTTCAGCATCATCTTCCCAGAGATCTTGTCCCAGATAGATGTGCTTGGAACGCATCTACAGGGAGGCGTCCAGGAGGCCGTGCTGCCAATAAAGGCCTCTGTGCCTAAACCACCTCAATTGACTCATTTCAATTAGAATGAGCAATAGTTCCACTCTATATCCAAGATCCTTCATTTGTCCTAAAGGCTGAGTCCAGCCATCCTGCAAAGAAAACCCTGAAGCTTCACTTTAAGGATTAGCACCCTCTTCACCACAGTAGTTTGGTAGAATGCTCATGTCACTGCTGAAGCCACACCCACACCAATCTTGCTGTCAGGCACATTGCACACAATGTATCTTGTGCTGGTGAAGTGTTTTTTTTTAGGTATGGGTTAGGCAGGGTTTGGAGTTGCAGTCACTATATATATCACATCCATATAGTTTTTTTCTCTTCAAATTTGCTCATTTATTCTCAAAGAAGATCCAAGTTATTTTTTTGTAAATTTACGACTTTAATCTTCTGACGGAAATTCTGATTTATTTTTCTTGGAAGAATACCCCCTCTCCTCTCAAGTCTGTATAATTATTCACTTTAAAGCCATTATTAATGTTTTTCAAATTTTGTTTATTCTTTTCACATTTCGAGATATCTTTCTGTTTTTGTACTATTTTGTGGCGTCAGGTTTTATTTATAATAAATAAATATCAGTTTTAATTTGTCTATAATCCCTTAATCCCATTTTTTGACTTCCTGAGTTATTATTCAGTCAGTCGGCATGTGACATGATTATTTTATCTTATCAATATTCATTATTTGAACAAGGCTTTGATGTTTGATTACTTTGAACAGTGTTATTTTGTGATTGATATGCTAAAAATTATTTTCGCTGAATTATAATCTTGGTCAAAACATTTTATGGAGCAAATGTAATGCTGGGTTTCATGTAAAAGGCATGAAACAGGAAATGATTACACACGCTTAGATGCATTGAGAAATAATACTGAAAGACAGTGATCCAAGATGCAAGTCTGTTTGATGCTGAATGACATGTCTTCTCAATCATATTGCTTCTATTCATTAGTAGATTTTCTAGTCAGTGTAGGTATTCAACTGTGTGCACGTGGGCAAGTTAGTCGTACTGTTGTGTATCAGTCCATGATGTTAATCATTTGTGTGTATCCTCAAAAGAGTGCTATTCTGCATCGCTGACATAGATGTTTTGCATCCTCTCTCCTCTCAGGAGTGCCATTCTGTGAGCTGCGAGAGCATTTCGGAGAAGAGTTCTTTGGCCTCTGCTTTGAAGAAAATGAACGAGTGCTTCGGGCTGTGGGCGGCAACCTCCAGGACTTCTTCAATGGCTTTGACGCCATTTTGGAACACATTCGCACCTCCACAGGGCGCCGGGCCTCATCTGAGAGCCCCTCCTTCCAGTGCAAAGATCTCTATGATGAGGAGAAAGGGAGAAGGAAATTGGATGAAGTTGGAGAGCAAGGAGAAGAAGATGGAAGAGGGAAAGTGTTGCTTCTTCATTGTTTCAACCCTGCCTCTGTTGTGGGCTTGGTAATGCCAGGGTTTATCAGAGCTGTTGCCAGGCGGATCTTTCATTCAGAAGTTGAGGTGGAAGAAGTGCCGCCTCTAACTCCCTTATTGCCCAATGAAGATACAGAACCCACAGACGGAGACTCCACAACCCCCACCCCGACTGCGTCTCCGACTGCCACGCCCTCCTCGTCCCCGTCCCCTCCCTCTCCTTTCCCAACCTCTGTTCCCACAGTTTGCTTGTCCTTCCAAATCCAGGAGACAGGCCCTTCTTCCCTCCCCTCCCTCCCAAATGCTGCCCCAGTGAGCACTAAACGCCCCCTTATTTCACTCTCCAACAACCCAAGTGATCTGTGCATAAGCCAGGCCACGTTTTGCCGTGCTTTTCCATTTCACCTCGTCCTGGGGCCTCACATGGAGCTACTGCAGCTTGGAGAAGGATTGAGGAAACAGGCTCGCATTGAGCCTCACCGGACCCTCTTGTTCAGGGACTTTTTTGAGATCGTCTCACCGAAGATGGAGCCTTCGTTCCCGGGCATCCTGCTGAGACTTGCATCCCCGTTTACCATCCGCACCAGGCCTGATAGCACACAGCCTGGCACCAAGGAGAAGGTAAAGAGCTCATACATAGCAGATGACACAGTTGATAAAATCTTACTTTTCACTACATATTTTAAGAGAATTATTGCAGTTTTAGTAAGTGCTTGCTTGGTAAATTCAAATCAAGTTAAAACGATAAGGCTGTGATTATGTTATCTTTTCCAACAAATCCTGCGAGGAGACCAAAACCAGTGATGAATTTGTCCCAGAAACAAGTATCATATGTGTCACCACAGACAATAATTAAATTAAATTGTTGCAGGAGGTGACATATTCCATTATTCAAATGGTGATGGCCAAAGTAATTAATTTGAAAAAGGGCTCAGCCGCTCCATTTTTGATCATGGAGAGTAGCTCCATGTCAGGCAGGCAGTTCAGTGTTTACAGTAAACTAGCCTAGCTATGCTCATTGTAACAAACTGGTATATTACCCAAATGCTGTCATGTGATGCCTCACTTATGGGTTTTTTTTTAATAGTTTTTGGACAGTAAAAGTCTGTTTGGATAAGATACATACCACTGGCTAGTTAGCAATGACGATGAAGTACAATTCATTGTTTGGTGTCTTTTCATTAAATTGGTAGTAATAAAAAGATGAAGCATCACCATCCTTACCCGCTAAATTATAACACTGTAATGTACAGTGCTACAGTACGCTTCATGATCAAATCCATCTATTTCAGTCACACATTTATTAATTGCTAATTTGGTTTGTAACAGCACTTTTATTTGTGATGTATTCACTCTATATGATAAAAATAAGTAAAATAATCACCATCTCCATGCTATCATGCTGTCAAATGAGAGCTTTGTGTTTCATTTTAAATAGGTGGAGTGCAAGGTTGTCATATTTTGATTACATTTCTAGTTTTTTTTTTTTATGTTTCCCATTGGATGCTAACACCCAGGTTTGCAGAGTGTTTGTTTGTGAAGACCGTGTAGTGTCTGAGTTTGTTATAGCTGAACGTGTCAATTATTTGCTCTAGTCTCAGTCTAGTCTCTTCTCAGTCTTGAAGAGAGCGTAACAGTGTTTGTTTCCTACGATTCAATTTTGGGTGTAGCAAACAAAACATAAAAAACCTGACAGAATAATCACTCTGTCTCCACTGAATGCCATTCCACCGCATGTTGCACGACACCCATGGGAAGAATGAGGTTTGAATTGGTTCCAATTTGCCAGAAACAATTAATATCCGAGTACAATACATGAGAGTTGTATGCTATATCCGGTTCTTTATTGATTCGGTTGTCTCTGCAGGCTGTCAGTCAGCACCAAACACCCTGATGATAAATAGACCTGACAGAGAGGAGATGGATCAGTCCAGCGACACTGTTAACTGCCGACTTAAAAAATAAATAATGAAGATAACATGTAGTCCTTGTGAATGCAGCATTCTTGAGTTTGTCAATACAGTGTCAAAACCTCTCATATATAGTCTAGGGTCAAATTATACCACATTTGACATTGGAGTCTCTTTTTGGGTAACGAGTACACTCGCGTTTGAAACGTCACCTGTTGTTTATGTGTTGAAATAGGAAGGGAGAAAGTTGCCCTTTCTTTGAAATAATAGAGTTACCAAATACACATGAATGTTTTTGAAGCCTGTTTATGGTAAACACATGTCCAACCTTATAACGGGATTTAAAACTCATTTGTGGCAAAATGGGGAACTGTGCCATTTTACGGCATTCACAAGGATAGCTTAAACTTTATTACGTTCGTCATATTTTTGCATACATACAATTTGGTCTCTGCATTTAACCCATCCATAGCAAGTTAGGAGCAGTGTGCTGCCCCGTGAGGCGCCCGGGGAGCAACTAGGGGTTCAGTGTCTTGCTCAAGGACACTTTGACATGCCAACTATGGAGAGACCAGGGATCCAACCGTGAACCTTACGGTCGCAGGACGGCCACTCTCCCCATGAGCCACACAGTTGTTGTAATTATGATAACTTACAAACACATTCGGCTTAAGTCGCCAGTTAACAGGGTCACTTGATAAACCTAAAAAACTGGCAGAGTTGCGAGTGAGAGAACAACCAACCGAGGAAACAAGCGAGAGTGTGCTGACCAAAGTTACTGACCCGTAATGTTCATTTTAAAGTAATTTTGTTGTATGTGTGTGTGTGTGTGTGTGTGTGTGTGTGTGTGTGTGTGTGTGTGTGTGTGTGTGTGTGTGAGAGAGAGAGAGAGAGACTTTGACTTTTACAAAACCTTTATTTCTTTAACACTCAATGTAAACCACAGTTCTTATGACAACATATACATTCCTGATTTACACAAAAACATTTTCATTGCACCATTCCTGGATAAATCCATCCAAACCCTAAAAAAAAAACCGCTCTGGCCTCGACCAGAGACCTGGAGACAGGGAGCGCTTCCTGTCCCGTGCTGCGCTTCCTGCAGGTCACCAGCTGGGCCTCTCCCAGCACCGTGTTCAGGAGCCCCTTGGAGGCGTCCAGCTCCCGATACCGGACCCCTAAAACAGGTGTTGCCTGACACCAGGTGTCCCTGTTGCCTGAACACGGCCTCCACACCACGCCTGTTCTCCCGGACAGTTCATCTCTGTTTAAAAGTGTCACACACAGCGTGTCCACGGACTTCCCCGTGGCGGTGCAGAAGTCCACTCGCTGCTGGTCCGCCCCGCTCAGCAGGGATCCTGGGACCCCGCTCAGGTCCGGAACGGATCCCAGCTCTGGAAAGGGGTCTGCGGGGGGCAGCCTGCCCTCCACCACCTTCTCCACCTCTACAGATTCTGGTGTAGAGCTCTCTGAGAAGAGGATCCCCACGCCCCCACTGGTGGTGCTCTTGAGTCTCTTGCAGAAACAGGGTTTTGTCAGCCGGTGCACCAGAGACCTCTTTGCCGGGTCCCTGGCCCCGTTCACATTCAGGGTGCTGATGTTCAGGAGATTCGTCGTTAAAAGATAAAAAGTAATAAAACATACATCATGCCTAAATTAACCCACCCTCTCCTAACTCCTTGCTGATCTTCTGCATTATTTTCTTCATTCTGAAGCCCTCTTGCCTAGTAAAGCCTCCTCTTCCACCGCTGTGCATATGGAACTGAGCAGACTTTAAAAGCTTCTCTTTATCAGAGAAATGAACCCCCACATCCACTCCCCTCTCGTTTTTAGTCTTGTGGAGAAACATCTTGATCCTGTCTATGCTGTAGCCTTCGCTACCACTCCGGAGCCCAGCCCAGGAATCAGAGGCCTCACTATCAGCAGAGTCCTCTCCTCCACCGGACGCAGGCTCTGCTTCCCTCCTTGCTACCCTCCTTGAGCCCACCGCTCCCTTCTTTGCCTGGGAGCTCTCAGCGTCCCCCCTGCACTTTCTCTTGAGCCGGCCGGCTTTAGGCCCCTCCTCCTCGGCCTCCATGTCAGCCTCAACTCCTGACACCACGCCGGCTTCTTCACCTTCCTCTTCCTCACCTACCCCTTGCTTTTTGTCGGCCTCCCCCTGTCCCCCAGCAGCCGCCTGCCTGTCCTGCTGCTCCCCCTCCCCCCCCTGATCCACCTGCAGGCCCACATTCGCCTGGAGCCCCCTTGGCTCACCCTGATCCCTCTCCTCCACCTCTTGGACCCCACCTCTCCCCTCTAGTCCTTTCTGACCATCTTGCCGGTCTCTGACCTCCTGGTCCTGCCCCTCAGGCGGAGGCCCCGCAGCCGGAGCCCCGCCGGCAGGCGGAGGCCCCGCAGCCGGATCCCCGCCGGCAGGCGGAGGCCCCGCAGCCGGAGCCCCGCCGGCAGGCGGAGGCCCCGCAGCCGGATCCCTGCCGGCAGGCGGAGGCCCCGCAGCCGGATCCCCGCCAGCAGGCGGAGGCCCCGCAGCCGGAGCCCCGCCAGCGGCACCCCTCCCCGGACACGCTCGGGCCTGGTGTCCCTCCTTCCTACAGACAAAACACCTTGTGACCCCCGAGGTTGCAAACATTATATAATCAAACTCCTCCACCCTGACCTTGACAACAACGTCGAGGTCCCTGCTCCGGTCAGTTAAAACCATAAGGAGCTGCCTCCTGTGCGACACCACGTGTTTGAGTAGAGGCGATTTAAACCCTGAGGAGATCTTCCTCACCTGTGTGACCACCTTCCCGTGTTTACTCAGCTCCCTGACGAGAGCCTCGTCCCTGATGAAGGGGGGCACGTTGGCCACGGTCACCCGGACCGCCGGCGTGGAGAGCGGCGTCACCGTCACCAGTGCGCCGTTCACCTCCACCCCGCCCACCACCACCGTGTTGGCTTTCGCCACGCTGTCTAAAAAAATTACGACCCCGCCGCTCATGCGGGCAGCGGACACGACGCTGCCGTGCCCCACCACCCGGCCCACGGCCAACCCGCACTCCTCCACGGAGCACGGGAAGCCCGCGACCCTCACCCCGTGTCTCCGCGTCAGGCCGCTCAGGTCCATGTCGGCGTGCCGCACCGCCCGGCGTGAGCCGAGCAGCCGCTAACACACAAACACGAACCCGGCAAACCACAAAAAAAAACCGTGCACACAAAACCACAAAAAAACACCGTGACACTACACTGTACAATACCACTTTATCCACCACTTATCGAAACCCGATACAGCTCTCCGCAACACGCGCGCTCAGCTCTCCACCACGCTGCTTCCTCTCAGAGAGAGAGAGAGAGAGAGAGAGCATCTTCCCATTTCCCCAACCAAGAAAAAAAACAAGTAAATTAAAACTGGTTTATCAATATTTTTTAAAGGTACATTTTGGTGATTTGGGTTATGTGAATGTCGTTTTGGCGGTAAAAATGTAAAATATAAAAAGACGTTTGAACAGAGAGTATTCTAAAGCACTATTATATTGCTAGTGCAACTGATTCTGAGGCAGCTTTATTGAATTACATTCTTCCCATTTGTTTTACTGGTTATTGGGGCATTTGAGGAATGGTTTTTAGATTGTTGTGTTTCTTCTCTTTTTGTGCTGTGCTTTTCTGTGGTATCTCGGCTGGCTGGGGGCTGATTCTGTGAGTGAACCAGACCAGATAAGGATTTGTTTGAGAGTGACGTGCACACAGTGATAGGTCTTATGCACTGTTTGGGCATTTCTAAGATCACCTGCTATTTTTTGCTCTTGTAGGCAAAGCATCACTAGGAGTAAAAAGGTGGGTGAATATAAATGGTATGTGAATTGGAGTTAGAAAAAGTAATTCATAATCCTTTCAGCTTGTCACTTTACTTGTCTCATACCTTTTAAACATCTCTTCCACTTCCCAGTGGTGTGAAAATGGCTTCCTGAATGTAGAGATGGCTTGTCCAAATAGGAAAATTATATTATTTTATGTATCATGGCAAGATGTGAATAAACAGCACCACAGATCTGCAGCCAAAGGCAGATGGTGCAGTTAAAAGTCCCGTCATGTCATGTGTTCCCGTCAGAGTCCGGTTTGCACCAGTCTTTGCCCTGGCACATAAATATAATCCACAGACAGCGAGCATACTCACACGGCTCACAAACCAGTTAAAATATATTTCTGAACACCCCTGATATAATTAGTATTTACAGATTATGCCAAGCCATTTGTTTATAGGCTACAAGATGCAAGATGATTATGGTGCTCTGCTGCTTCATTTCAGTTCATGTCATGTCAGTGCTGCAGAGAATGTCTTAGGATCAGGATTAAAGAAGCAATGCATCTTGTATACATCTAGATATTGTATTCAAGGCCTGGGTGTCAGGACTTTAACCATTGTTTTGGGCTGCAACTAATGATTATTTTCAATATGAATGAATCTGTCGATATAATTTCTCACAGCCCAAGATGAGGTCTTCAAATGTCTTGTTTTAAACATCCAACAGTCCAAACTGTATTATCATGCATGAAACAAATCTTACAGAAATGATTTAAAATTTGGGACCAGTAAATGTTTAGCATTTAGTTGCTTTAATTTGATCTGAAATGACTGATACATCAATTGACTAATTGCTGCAGCTCTCATATTATTATGTTTTGATAAGATTTTTCAAGATGACATTACCCAAGGTTGTTAATATAAATAGAAGGAGTATCTACTACAGTATGTCATAATCTGTGAACAGTTCTGTTTGAGTGAACAGCACAAAAGTGAATCATTCATATGGGCTCCTCCCATACATGTTATGTGCACTGCAGTGTGAAGGCTCGGATAGTGTTTCAGCTTTGTGTACACAGAGCTCTAATTGAGTAATTTTGGACTTGTTTTGGCCAAATACACCACACCAATTACTGGGTTTGGTGCATTCATCTGAACAGATGATAACCAAACACAGGTACGCCGGTTCGCAAATCCTCCATACGTATACGTATACATACAGACATGCAGATGAACATAATAACGCCCTACAATGCTCACATTAGCTGCAGGATTCCCCTCCTCACAGTCAGGCCTCGAGGACCACTACAATACATCTTGTCTCTCTAGCTGTCGTCTACTCTCTGTCAGTGTCTCTCCTAAATTCACTATCATTATCTCTCCCGCTCTGCTGCGTACCCATTTCTATTTTTATTTTTCTGCTTCAACATACTCAAAGCTTTTTTAATTGCTCCCTCTTATGGATTCAGACAGTTACTTAATTTAAAAAGGGGTTGCAGCTAAAAAATGGAAAAGCAACAACAATTGCGTCTAACTCTTTCTCCTTTTTCCACTTCTCTATTAGAGAAGACAGACTTTACTAGTCTCTCTTTTTTTTGGCTCACCTTGTGTCACTGTTCAGGTTACATTTTATGGCAGGAACACCAATAGGATCACTCAGTATCTTCTTTTATTGTTTTCAATGGCATGTGTTTGTGGATCAGAGGAAATGTAGTGGTCATTTTAGTGTCATCCTCCATATTTCATGAGGATGAATTCATAGTGAATCAGGTTTCTTATCTGAACATTATTGTTTTCTTTGATACAAGAGACACAATAAATATGTTTTATTTGCTTTTGGATACAGCAATCATATTGAGCACATTGTCACTGTTGCCCCACTAATATAAATTAGTATGGGTTTGTGGCTATTAACACTATTTTAATTTACTTTTTAGATGCCAGATGAATGGGGCTTGCAATGTATGTGAATTACTGACAGGAAGTTCAGTCAAAGGATTGTATTTGAGATCAGGGTTGGCTGAAGTATCAGTGTTCTGGTTCTTATAATCAGTTTTTCTTATCCCTCCCATCCACAGCCCACTGGTTGAAAAAAGGTTCTTCAGCATATTAATGCTGGTTTCAGGGAGTCAGTCTGTTCCCTTTTTTATGTGTATCACCATTAATCAGACCTGGTACTGCTGCAATTTAAGTTAGACACGCACTCCAAGCTCCAAACAGTCTCAACTAAACAGTTGGGTAGGAGGAACATTGTGTGACTTAATTTTTGCCATATGAATCTTGTGTCACCTGGGCAGAGAAGCAGAACAAAAGGGGAGAGAAAGAGAAGGCTGGGCTGACATTTTCACTAGAAAGGGCAGCGAGAGAAGGCGACAGGCCAAGGTAAAGAGGCCACAAAAGAGCACTCCCCTGTGTTGCACTATGTGTGTGTATTAGAGTAGCCTGTAGTGGATTTTCAGTTTGACTTCTTTCCTTTCTTCACCCAGGGGCATGGGCTGTGCAAGAGGCATCCAAAGACCTACTGGAAAGGTCAAGTCCCAGCTCTCTCTGTCTCTCCGCTTAGTGTGAGCACTGTGATCAGCACACAGGGGAGTGTACACATGTTGCACTGTCAAAAGCTATCCTCTAACCAGTTCATCACTTGTTCATCATGTCTCCATTACACCACAGTTTCCTTTATCCGCAAAGGTCCCATATTGTAGAAAGTAAGATTTCCCAGTCATTTCTTATTATAAAGCAGGTCAAGTAAACGCTCAATCAACACAGAGATGCACACTGCCTATATTCAGAAACTGTGCTTTTAAACAAGCACTCAGGAATCCCGTACGGTTGTGATATAAACTCTGTGAGGTTGACCCCCCAGTGAGTCCCCCAGGCTGCAGTGACGCTGTGAAGAAGGCTGGATAAAAGGTGATGCTTTCGAGGCTTGGAACAGAGCTGAACTAAGCTCAGAAATAAGCATACGCTGTTATTGGTTATGAGACATATCAACAAGGTTGTGCACTCACTTTTTGATGAATGTAGTATTTAGCCGACTAGAAGACAGGCAATGTAAATGTTGATGTCATTTGATTGGGCCAGGGCCAAGCTGTGGATGTAGACTTACTTGGATGCTGATATTTTCTTTCTCTTAAGAATAGCATGATGAATAAGACAGAGGATCCATGAATCACAACACCTGCCTCCACAGTAGTGAGCCCATTGCTGTAAACACCCAAAAGCTCCCAGACTCTTTGGGTCATAGAGTCAGAATTCTGGTTACGATGAGTCAGTGCTTTTTTATGGTTCAAAGGGAACACTGTGTGTGGAGCTGGAGCTCTAAACCAGAACTTGTCTTGGATTCAGCTGATTTATCTGTTGTTGACAAAATGCCACAAGTGTTCAGACACAAACCCTAGTCTTTTCTATGACGCTTGTAATGCAATATGCTGTGGGAGATCGAGGACGAGGAAGATTTGTGAAGGCTAAGGAGTAGCGAACAGGATGTTCAAATTTGCAACGTCATTTACATTTAACAAATGCTCCTGTATTGCATTTGCAGGGGTTGCTGAATGAGGTTTGTTTGTGCATGTGTAGAGCTGCGTGTCTGAGTACAAAGACCACCTTGATATTATCACCACCTTTGATCTGTTTCTTGATAAATCATTTCCATGATGGGTTTTTTGTTGTTGAAAAAGAGCTTTGAAAATCAGTGCCCTCGTTGTCTCTGTCTACTCTTGATACATTTACAAAATAGGGCGAATTAAAATACAATGGACGGAAAAAAAACAGAGACACCAGAAGTATTAAACAAGACACAACTATTTTAGTCTGATTCTTGAAAAAAGATGAAGAGAACAGAATGTCTTGATACTTTTCTTTTTCAATGAGACAATGAAAATGAGTGAGATTAATTTCTTGAGGATCGTTATTACCAACACATGATGTGAATAATGAGCAGTGTGAACAGACTCATACAGACGAGTTTTAGCTTCTCTTAGCATCAAGTATTTTTCTTGGAAACTAGGCAGCACAGGTATTTCTAGTCACCTTCAAATTCCCTCGAGCTTTCTAACAGCCTGGTGAGAGCATACATCCAGGAAGCTGTGCCTCTGGGGGTAACACGTCCTTGCTGCCGCAGTCATGAAACTCACTTGGCATGACCGCCTCACTACTGTGCCTGCTTGGTTCTACAGCCCCGTCAGCCTTGTAATGGCTCTCTGTCGGCTGAATGTGCATCCTGCATTATTCCCATGGGTCTCATGTCTTAGGGAGAAAAAATATTTTAAAAGGTCTTAGGCTCTTTACCTAAATGCCATTTTAAAAACGGCATCTTGGCATCTCTGCACCATAGGTTTGATTAGCACTTCCCTCTTAAACTGGACCAATATGTGTTATATGTAAAAAAAGAATTCTAGGAATGCATCAATCTGATACCGGATATTGGGCTGTTACTGACTCAAATCATTGTATTGGGCTCTCTGACAATGGGGCCAATCTATTCTATTCGATTAAATGTTTAAGCCTGAGTCTGAGTGTATACCTCATGTGTCAGCAACATGCCGTCAGACCCCGTTGCTGACGGCACTAACAACAAACACATCAGCTGTTTGGAAGTATTTCACGAATGCTACACCAACAAGTTCTACGGCTGCTTGCAATATCTGCAAAGCCAATGTTTAACACCACCAACTTAGTCGAGCACCTGCAGAGGCATCCAGCAGCATTTCAGCTGCTATATTATTTTAGACTGAAAAAGAAGAATCCGTTTACCCCTAGTTTGTTCAAGGTGAAAAACATATGAAGCAGAAATAGGCTATTCATTATTTTTGCATAACATGATTTAAAAAGTAGTCATCAAACATGACTTGGCCAAAATCATGTGTGTGAAAGATGTACATACATAAAGCTGTTTGATATTATCTCTATTATCACGTAGCTCCCATTAGAAGATGTGTTATTGCTGTGCGATTCCTAACTGTGCACATCTTCCTGTTTTAATTATTTTAAATGTGCCTCCTATCAGCTGAGTACCTGCATCCAGTACATTTAAACATTGTCATTGTTTATTTTTTGCCAGACTTTGCATAGATCCTGCAAAATGACTCATTTTGATCTCTGATTCTAGTCTCAGATGAATTGAACCAGGTGTGCGTTTCTTTAATTTATTTTTATGAATCAGCATTTTAAAGCTTCTTCTGACTCTTTCATCTGAAACAACAAGGAACAAGGACATCCCATGCATATGTGTGTGTTTTGTTTTTATGTAATGTTTGTCTAGGCTACATGCTGTGTGTGAGTGTGTATTTAATTTGCTGTGAGAGTGGGATATAAGAATACAGCACAATATAGTCTGTAAAGATATGAGCATTATGTGTGTGTGTGTGTGTGTGTGTGTGTGTGTGTGTGTGTGTGTGTGTGTGTGTGTGTGTGTGTGTGTGTGTGTTGGAGAGAGAACGAGAGGGATGAGAGAGGCTGACTCATTGACTCTTTGCTACTCAGTGCTTGTTCATGCAAATGAGTGTGTTGACATGCCAGAGTCCGCTCACAAAAGACAATCCATTAGCTGTCCTTTCCACCTCCCGCTATCTTTGTCTCTCGTCACTCAAGTCCAATGTCTCTCGTTCTCGTGTCTCTCTCGTGTCCCTTTCTTGTCTCCCTCACTTCTTTCCACCTCTGGCCCTTTCAGCTGTTTTTTTTTCCTGCCCCCTTCATCATTTCCCTTACATCTATCTTCCGCTCCTTGTTGCCTGTGGCGATAGTAGCCTGAATCCTTACTCTGAGATAGATCTTGCTTATGTAGAAAATGACATCACAGTGTGTGCTGCTCAGGCCTTGCTATTATAAGACATACAACAGTAACATAATCGTATGCAGTATAATACAAACCTCAATCATGCATAAATACAAAGCACACAAATATGTAGACAGAGTGACTAGGAGTCAGGTGGCAGAAAGACAATTATCAATAAAAAGTCACAAAGCTTCCGAACATCATCAATAATAGTTAAGTTTGATCTGAATACCATTTTTCAAAACATTATTGTTAGTTTAAGATTTTTAGGTGGACAAAAAAAACTATTTCAAAGCTACATTTTTCTAACGTTTCCATCCTCTGAAATACTGCATTATAAACATTTTAACAAAGTTATCTGTAAAGAATTGCAGGGGCAGAATGTTATTTCCCTGTAGTGACAATGCAGTGACCTTGAACAAGGGCAATGTAAATGTGTAACAACATCTCTAAAGTTAAATTGTGCTTTATTGTTGTCGTCCTTCTGTTGCTTCTTTCTGACTGTTTGCATTGTGTTTGTAGTATCATCATGCTTTCACCTTACTTTTCCTTTTCTCAGATTTTCTTTCTCTCTATTCATTTAGCTATTCCTGCAATGCTATTATTTTTCACAATTTATTTATATTTTGTTTAGCCCTCTCACCTTATTCTCTCTGTCTCCTATTTCTCCCACCCTTCCCCCTTCTTTCCTAACCGCTCATTTTGCCCTTCCTTCGTTCGCTCACCTCCTCTTTCACTGTGCTGTGATGCCAGAGATGCAGGCAGAAGGAGAGGAGAGTGCTGAGTTAAACACAGACGCACAACTAGGCCAACACAACTGCCTCCAGGGATGTGTATATGGGTGTGTGTCCATGTATGTTTGTATCAGTGTGTGAGAGTTTGTGACAGAGTAAGACAGAAAATGAGGGTGACAGATAAACATAGGCAGACACACAAGAAGTAATCTGGTGAGACACCGGTATAATTATACCTACTGTACACAATTTAAAAAAAGCAACAACAGTTGCTATTTCAATCTTCATTATGTAACAGGAAAACGCAATTAAACAAAAAACAAAACAAAAATGGCATTGATGGCGTTTGTCTTGCAGTCAGAAGGTTATGCCAGTCCTGCAGGATTGCTTGATGAGGTCCTGATGCTTTTATGCAGGAGCAAACCACATTTGAGGCTTTACAGTGCGTACAGGACACTGACTCAGTCTAGACTACACAGTGTAGTGACCTTAGCTGTAGCGTGCAGGCTATTTAAGGTTTACCTGAGTAGGCATTGTTCCAGCTGGTGCTTGTCAAGTAAAAGTGCACCTTGCAATGTGTCATGTGAATGGCAAGTTGCAAGGCCCAGCTGCACAATTTGCATTGCTGGTTTGCTTGTAGCAAACTGACATGTATTGTTACTGTCTAACCGCTATCTTGCCCTGTCCAACTATTGCAGCTGTGTTCCCAGATCTCAGTAATTAGTTTGAATACATTTATATCAGACAAAATGAAACTACATACAATATACAGTATTAAATTGTAATACAAATGGATGATTCTATAATGTGGGAGATGGATTTGTGTCTGCTTTTGAGTGGATGTTCTCACACAACTATTCTTAAACGCCCATGACACCATGACACCATAACTACTGCTGTATTAGTGTGGCAGCCTGTGCAGGTGTTAGGTGTACTGTGCTACAGTAAAACCATGCCTACTAAACTACTGAATGTGTGTGTGTGTGTGTGTGTGTGTGTGTGTGTGTGTGTGTGTGTGTGTGTGTGTGTGTGTGTGTGTGTGTGTCTGTTCTGAGTCAATCAGTAGTTCATACAAACTGGATCACACCAAGTTGTGTTTTAGGGGATAAGTATGTCTCGAACTTGGACTCTGTGGGGTGTAGGATGCATATGTGTTTTGCATATGTGTTTGTATCTATGTATGACAGTCAGAAGCAGTATGTGGGTCTCCCTGCTGGATGTATTTTGTGTTTTTCTGTGTAGGAAAATTGTGTGTGTATAGATGTAGACTGTATGTATTATGCAGACCTAGGAGAGCCTTGTGCTATAAATAAAACAGGGCTGCAGTGTGCTCACTGGCGGAATAATCTATCTGACACTATGGAGAACGAGAGAGAGAGAAGTAATTGAAGAGACAGAGAGAAGAGCATAGAGAGAGAGGGAGCGACAGGAAGAAATGAAAGACAGGTGAACATGTGGAGAGAAAGGGAAACTAAAGAAAAGGAAGGAACAGGGGCAAAGACTGAGCAGGAGTTGGAGTCAGATTCAAAAGGGCAGCCGTGTGCGATGCCTGTTTCAATCTCTCTCATCTCTATCTTCAGGCTGTTTTGCTTGTATTCCCCACACCTGGTGTGTGTTGTCATCATGGTTAAGGACGTGTGTGCAAAATGTCAAGAAGCTTGTGAAACAAATTTGGATTCACCAACAATTGCAGTATTTATGCTGTTGACAACAATACTGCAGTTGTTGGTATAGATAAGCAGACTGGCAAGGGTTTCTTTCAAAATTACAACACCTTCTGACAGAAATATCATTTTCTAACTGAGTATAGTTTGCTTCTCGATTTGTCTTATAACCAATCACATACTTAATATTCAAAGACGTTGCATACATATGATATCATTGGTTGTTCAAGGACATTTGGATTTAGAGTGTGGGTCAAACCAATGACATTATGATGATAATTAGCCTGCATTATACATTAGACCTAGCCATGCTAAATTACATTTACGATCTACTAAATCACAATCGTTTCTGTAATTATAATCTCTGTTATGTGTGTGTGTGTGTGTGTGTGTGTGTGTGTGTGTGTGTGTGTGTGCATACGTATGTATGCAGCCATGTAGGCATCGAAAGGCATGTTTGTTCAATTGTACAATTGTTCATGCATTTCCAAAGCTAAGTCGTTGCCACCATGTGACCTTGAGATGTTTTCATTTACCAGCGATGAAGTTAAAGAGTGAACAACAATTCTGTATTTAATCAGATATTTATTCAAGCGTCCTGTCATGCCAAGTTTCTGTCAGTCAGCATCAAGAGCAAAAGCGTCATTCTTAAATCGTCCTTTTACATCAACATTGATGGAGAGAGAATTTATAGAGGAGGCGGTTACTGGAATAGTACAGGTTTGTTGTGTGGATGTCCCTACGTTCGAGCACATTGGTTCTATAAAAGCAAGTATCAGGTGGACATGACATCCATAGTAGTGAGAGGCTATTACCAATCATAATTCTCACAATCTGTTTCTCCACTACACCTCTCCTCTGGCTCAGTGTATTTCTGCAAGCTGCATATAATCAGGGTTGGCTGTAAAGTTTTCACTTTCCCTCAGGCTTTACAAAAGGCCTAACTTCCGTAACTCTTTTCCTTTCCCATTTGATTGCTCTGCCAGGTTATGGAGCTGAAGGGTCAGATGATCCATGTGCCTGAGTCCTGCTCCCTGATGTTTCTGGGTTCGCCACGGGTTGATAAGTTGGAGGAGCTCATGGGCAGGGGCCTCCACTTGTCAGATATTCCGATCCATGATGCCACACGGGACGTTATCCTGGTGGGGGAGCAGGCCAAGGCTCAGGATGGCCTGAAGAAGAGAATGGACAAACTTAAGGTAGAGTGGTTATATTCTGGCTCTATTCTATTCTATATTGACTGTACAGGACAACATAGGAAACTTCAGTTTATTGGACCATAGAAATAAGTTCATCAATAGACAGATAGATGTTTTGCTTCTTTGTGGCTTTCTTTGGTGGAAAAATAATTGTCCAAATTATGGACAATTACTTTCCACCGTCTGGAATATGTGTAAACTGTTTCAATTTACATTCAGCTGATCACATAGGAACTAGCTTGTGTCTGGTATTGGTAAAATGACTTGTTGTCAGGTTGCGGGGTTTAATTACCACTAAGCCTTACCAGCTACAAACAGGCCACAACATACACTAAATGCCTTTGGTTGCCAACAACAAGAAAGAATGCAGGCTTACCTTAATCCCCTGCTATGACAGGCTCATATTAGTTAAGACCCGTCATCTCGTCTATTGGCAACCAATCAAAATGACAAATGACAACCTGTGAACATGGCATGTAGAAATAGAGGAACTACACACACATATTCTGTATGTTTGGTCATGCGAGTTGCGAGACAGCTCACTGAAGCGAATGCTTTGTCTGTACTGACTGATTCATAATGGCTGGAAGAACGTGGCTCCTGGGACTTGCTCTTATAATTTGCTTTAAAAGTACCCTTAGTTTTGACCCAATCCTATGCATCTGCTCACTGCAACACTCTCTCACTGCAACTACTACCCCAGGCCACTGTTATAAATAGCTATATCTTAGTTTGACTTGCTGACTAGAACAATGGTATAGCACTGCATCAGACAGATTTGGCATCATGAAGCTCGCCCACAGACACAATTACTCATATACAGATACACAAAATCAAAAATAAATCAAATGAATACACAAATACATGTACATGCACCATCAGTTTTAATTTGGTGCAGTACTCCCACATCGTCGAAATGTTGTCATCTGTGGCTTCTTCAAAGCAAAGCACACAGAACAAAACCTCCTACTTTCCTTCTCTTGTCTCCTCCCAGGCCACATTAGAGCGGACTCACCAGGCACTGGAGGAGGAAAAGAGGAGAACCGTGGATCTCCTTTATTCCATCTTTCCAGGTGATGTGGCACAGAAACTGTGGCAGGGTCAGCCAGTGCCCGCTCGCAAATTTGATGACGTGACCATGCTGTTCTCAGACATCGTGGGTTTCACCGCTGTGTGTGCCCAGTGTACACCTATGCAGGTCATCTCCATGCTGAACGAGCTTTACACACGCTTTGACTACCAGTGTGGCATTCTGGATGTTTACAAGGTCAGTAGACAGAAAGACGCACACATCTTCTTTATGTCATGTAGTAATACCTGTTGGGACAGGATGGTGGGACGGGGCATCATTCTTTGGGGAGTTTTCTAAACTGTAAAACAATGGGATATAATTTAAGGCATTGCTTAAAACTTGAAATGGCTTTATTGGTTTAAATGCACACCTGAGGTCATCGTAAAAGATGAATTATTCTCCAGGAAGTGACAGGTTCCCAGGTATTTAGAGCCCCCCCTTCCATGGAGTCTTTTAAATGTTGCAGTTGTATCAAAAGCTACACCTTTAGGGTGTGTCTTTGTCTGTGTACTGGATATATGTCTGTTTGTGGGGACATCAATATGATTACTCAGTCACCTTTCATCTTTCACCTTTGCACATTCCCATAACCTAAATCCTTACATTTGAGGGTGAAAATATGGTTTCAGGTTAGGTTTAGGTTTAGGTTCAGGTTTAGGTTTAGGTTAGGGAAAGGGAAAGGATTAGGCTGGTAGTGGTTATGGCTAAGGTTAGAGAAGGTCTACAATGTAAGTCAATGTAATGTCCCCAAAGGTCATGAAAACACAACTGCGTGTGTTGTGTGTGTGCTTGTGTTGTGGAAAAAGTAACTGATTAATGGCGAGTCTGGGGGAGCTTAACAAAGATGTGTCAATATTGTCCATCTGACAGTGTGGCTTTGGGCCTAGTTAGTTTTCGCTGTAGTCTGCCATCTCCCCCTCCCCCATCCGTACTTTCTATTATCACATCAGTATTTCTCTTCACTTTTACTCTTTTCACCTCTGTTTCTCCCCATCATCACCACTGTCATCATCCTTCCTCTCTCTCGCTCTCTGGCTCTCTTTCTCTCTTTGCCTCAGTCCCTGTAACAACAGCAAAATATACTTGCTGCATTCCCATAAAAACTTGCTTTTCCTTTGTGTTATCTCTCAGAAATGTCTTGTGTCAGATGCCTGGAGAAAAGGGGGAAGCGATACAGAGGAAGGCAGAGAGAGAGATTGGGTGTATTAAAGAGGGGATATGTGTATAGCAGTTAAAGAGCGAGTGTTTATGTGTAAAAGAGAAAGCAGGAACAGGAGGACAAGTTGAAGAGATTGAGGGATGCATATGTTGCCATTGTCATGGTTACTGTGGAGATGATTGTGCTGGTGGCAGGCCTAAATGAGTCCTAGTTTATTTTTTTCTCCTCTTTCTCCTCTTGCGCTATCTATATTTTCTTCTTCTTTATAACAAGCGCGTCATCTGTTATGACACCTAGCTCACTCCTTTAGCTGGAGATATGGGATCTCAACCCTGAAAACGGCATTCCTTGATTGCTTTATTAACGTCTGTTTAGAATTTGGCTTTTGGAAGTCTTTCAAGGAAGACTTGTTATTACTGTACTTCAATGTCTGGCATAGGAAGCCCAAACATGGAACTAGGAATGACTTCTGTTTGAAGCTGTAATATACAGAATGAGCTCATTACAGATAATCAATTGCTTACTGTATGTGGGGAACACTGCACTGTTGCTTTTTAGATCAAGTAAGATGTTTTTTCATTAGCTAAGCAAACAATAATGCAAGGAATGTCAGCTGATAACGATGGCACCGGATTGATACGAGCATTTCTACATGCTAACCTATTAACATTTCACAGGTCTCTCTGGTGGTCTGGTACATCTTTAAAAGACAACAATATTTATCATAATAAATTATAGCATTTCTTTTACTTAGTAGATGTAAATTAGCTTTGAGCTAATTCTAGCACTTCACAATATGTAAAGGATGTATATACTGTAGATAGATAGATATTTATTCATCCCCAGGGGGGGGATTTGTTTGTTTGCAGTAGCAATCACGTTACATAGTAAACATACAAATATTAAGTTTGGGAAATACTCAATATACAGTACAATAAAATAGCAGAGCAGAACATATTAATTTAAGAAAATTAAATAATAAAGAAAATGCAAGTATATACAGTGAATTAGAAGTATATACAGTGAAAGCGGTGCAAGGGTTATTGATGAATCAATTGAAGGAGGATCTGGCCAGAGGTGATTTATTATAAAGTCTTATAAACAGTAATATTTGCACATTTGATATCCTTCATGGTTCCTTACAAATATAACAAAAATAAACCTGTTTGGAATGCCTTTTATGGAATACTATTAAACCTGTTAAACTGATTCTAAAACATTTAATAAAAGATTATTTTGTGATGGTATTTCAGTGATCTTCAGGTTGGATGCCATGGTGTCCAGAATTAATAAAAAATGCTTGTAGAATTTGGTTTTCTCGGCCTTTCAGACTGGGTCAGATGCAAGAGGCTGTAAGTGGCTTTGCCGAGATCCTTCTCCAAACGCTCACCAACTCTTACTGCGAATGAGTCAGGCCGAGAGAGAGAAACAGACAGAGACTATATATACAAGAGGAATGAAGGAGTTCTTTTAATTTACTACTCAATGGAGATGTTATGAGTGATTGAATGGATGGCTTCTTAGTTTCACACATCAGCTAAGCCACATTCATTCATTTCAGTTTCTGCCCCTCCTCTACTGTTTCTCATCCAGATCGAAACAATAGGCGATGCTTACTGTGTGGCAGGAGGACTTCACAAGAAGGTCGATAGTCATGCAAAGCCAATTGCACACATGGCTCTGAAGATGATGGAACTGTCTGAGGAAGTGCTGACACCTGATGGGAAACCTATCAAGGTGAGTTTCTTTTTAACACCGATCCGCTGCTAGCGCATGGAACCTAACCTAATGATCTTAAATTGGTCCTATTTTATTAAGGATAATGACTTCATTGATTGGTATGTTTTTTTCTGTGTGTGTGTTTTCTGTTTATGCATTTCCTTACATCCAGAACCATTTATTTTTGGTGCAGAACTCTGTCACCGACTGAACTTAAATGAGCTGTATTGCTTGTTTGTTTTTCACATTTCCCATTGAACATTGTGGCTCCTTTATTACCACGAAACAAACGTACAATCAATCACCCGCTGAGCTGAATCACACAGTTGTCCATTTGTGATTGTGTTCCCTCTATACCAGAATGAAAATGTGTGGAGCCAGACCTTTCTTTATGTGGAGATAGGTCTGGCTATGTGAGACTCATTTACGACACTTTGGTGCTGGATGATGGGGATGGATAGTGGAAAATGAGAAGAGGGATGATATGGGTATAGGTCAGAGATCGCAATCCACAGATGGTTGAATGCTATTTTAAAGAATGGATTAATATAATCTTCTCAATGATTTTCAAAAGAGAGACATTGATTGAGAAATTCCTCAATTAATCACAAGTTTCCTTTTAGCTTTGTGTCGCTTGGGGTGGTCTTTCCATGTGCTCCCAGAAATGACATTAACAATTCTTTAGCGTTCCGCCACAGCTCCACACATGTATCCCATTATTACACACCGCTGTGTGTAGTCTGAGGGAGACACGGACCGAGATTCAGATTGAAATATTTTGTCAATCTAGCAAAGCAGTGTGCAGCTTTGGATTGAACCCTCTGAGTGCGTTAGTTTTGTGATCGTGTTTAAAGAATACAACTTATTAACACATTGAATAGGCTATTTATGTGCAGTGTGCATTTCAGTGAACTTTCAGTATGAAACGTTGTTTCAATTGACATCCCAGTGTCTTGCATGACACAATCGAGAAAACGTTCAGTGCTATAATCCATCATTAGTTTTATTTTGAACACACAAAGATCACATTTTCTTGTAGTTTGAAGGTAAGTGAGATTTGCCGTGTGACAGAATAGTTATGAAACTTTGGTGCTAAAAGTTCAGGGGATTGCCTTTTTATGAACATGTGGCAAGAGACATGGTGCACGTCAGTAGTGTGAGTCTGTGTTTGAGTTATGTGTATTCTCTCTTTCAAGCTGCATCTGTCATTCAACTAAAGACACTGTACATCAACCCTAAGGGTACACACTACTGTAATTATGTATCTGTGTGCGTATCGGTCCGTCCGTGAGTTAGGGATGTTCCGAGCAAGTTTTTTTTTATGGCTGAATCGGATTATCGTTGATAAAAAGATTGTATCTGATACATTGACATAATCGGTACATTAATCAGCGGAAATTGTGATTATGATGTGAAAAAAGTTGAACTGTAATATCTAACGGTTAATGTGTCTCCTGATGAGGCGATCAGATAGAATAAGACTTATCACTGCTTCTTTTTTTCTTCTGGTTGGTTCATCTGGCTAAAGATGAGAACCTGCCTCCTGAATGTTTTGTGCACTGATCTTTGCCAAAGAGAAACAGAGAAGAGAAATAATGGACATTCTTCTGAGCGTAACACAACGCTGTTGGAACAGAGTCCATCACTGCTGCAACCAAATCCTTCTTCACATTCACACACTTACATTTTCACTCTGATTTGCAGTGAAATGCTTCACTGTGGAGCCTCTTTAGTGTCCATGTTTCTTAATGTAGATGCATTTGTGTTTACAGTGGGAGATGATTATGTGTGCCTGTGTGTGCCGTGTGGGTGTATGCATGTGATGCTTTGTTCTATTTATGTGCCATATGCTTCTAAGTGGTGTGTGTGTGTGTGTGTGCGTGTGCGTGTGTGTGCGTGTGTGTGTGTGTTTTCAACTGTCTTTACGCTAATCTTCTCTCTCGCCATCCCGCGATCTTTCTCTCTCTGTCCTCCTTAATTGTGTCCTCTTTTCCTATTTGTTTTAGCTATGCTTACTGTGTATTCACCTTACACAACCTCACAGAGGTTGCTTGATTGACATTATTGCAAGAAAGATTTCTTTTCCCGAATGGGTTACTCGTTTTTCTTTTAGTTCATGTAAGGTCTTGCACATTAAATTGTTGTATTTTACCCTATCCCTCTGTGAAATATAATTTACCCATTGTACATTTTTGCATGTTAGACATTTAAAGCGGTTATGTTGCTTCAGGAAACGCATGTGTCCCATTTATCAACTACAGTAAAATGACACACACTTTCACAAAAATAAGTGTTAAAGGTAGAACACAGCTGTGAGTGTTTATCCTGAGACTCCATAGTATGTGCCCATGTGGAATTACATTTAACATTATTTACTGGAGTTAGAGAAAGGCAAGCTTCTCTTTTGCAGAAAAAAAGATCACTATATTAAGTAGGAGGGGAAGCAAAGGATTCAACTGTGGGAATATAGTTCAACCCTCTCATGTTAATTCAGTAGGATGAAAAGGGAAAATAGGATATGATTTATTTATGTCTATCCTCAGTCAGGTCTCTGTCAAGGTCAACCATTACCCAAGGCTGTCTTTAGTTTGCTTTGGCCTGGGTGCTAATTTGCAATATCATAAATATGAGCCAAAGCATTACATACAATACGTTTTTTGTATTTTTGGTTTCATCAGCGAAACAGAATCAACAAACGAGGCAAAGCAATAGAAAAAGACATTTAGAACAATGTCATTGTTATCATGCTCTGTCTTTCCTTTTACTTCCAAGATAATGCTGGTGATGTTCTATATTTTTTCTTTACTGCGAACAATTCTCATGAAATAAGAAATAGCTCTTTTCAAGTACACTAGTTACTTCTGTTTGAGTAACTATTCAGAAAAAGACTGAGCCTTTAAAAATATATATTCAGAAGCATTAAATGGCCTTCGGGCTGACTGCAACAGACTTGTAGGTAATTTCTTGCGGCTAAAGCACAGCGGGTAGAGCGGTCGTCCTTTAGTCACAAGGTTGGAGAAATCAAATCAAATTGATGTCCCGTATGTATTTGACTATTGTAAATATGTTTTAAGTATTGTGACAGACTAATTGTTCTTTTTTGTGCTAATGTGTCAAGAACAAGAAAAGTATTGCATGACAGCAAACTTATCCTTTACAACTTGAGTTGAAAATATTCAATCTGTATCTATTTTTGTGTAGTTATCTTTAAAAAAGTATTGTTTTGGCACAAAGAGCATTTGATTTGAACTTGTTTAAAAATAGAACAAAAAGAATGACACGGACAAAATGTGTATGTGAGAGAGAAGCTGAGACAGAGAGCTACTGAATAACAGACAGGACACTCTTCTGTATACTGCTGGGGTCCCGACATTGGCCATTTGTCTCAAAATAGAAAGGCCTTGCCAAGAATCTTTGGCCCTCACTCTCTCTCTCTCTCTCTCTCTCTCTCTCTCTCTCTCTCTCTCTCTCTCTCTCTCTCTCTCTCTCTCTCTCTCTCTCTCTCTCTCTCTCTCTCTCTCTCTCTTTCCTCTTCCCCTCATTTTATTTTTCTCTCCTCTCTAGTTCCCCCACTTTCTCTTCCACAACCTCTCTCTAACTCATTCCATTAATTTTCCTCTCAGTTTTTATTGTTGTTCTGCTCTTCTATAAGTTGCCCTCTCTGTTCTGCGCTCCTCTTTCTTATCCCTCCTGACTTCAAGTTGGTAGAAAGGACAGTTCTAGAGATATTCAACACTTCAGCACGATAAAGGCTGTTTAGTGAGTGCACTCAACTCCAGCTAATGTTGCACTGTTATGCAAACTAGCATGAGAGCTGTGAGAACATGTTTTGTGAGAGAGAAATGTAGAGAGTGATCAAGGGACACAGAGAGAAATATATATATATAAGAGAGATACCAAGAGAGAAACACGTAGATATCAAACAGACAAAATTGTTTTCAGCTTCATTGCTGGTTCAATTTCAGGCCTGTGGTTGTCAGTGTGAGTGGGTGTGGATATTAGGGATGCAGTGCTTATTTTGTCACGGCTAATATTGTTATAATGTGTTCATGTGGGCTTATTTCCACCGCTCTTACATTACACCAGCAGTATCTGAGTATTTTGAATGCAGAAATGGTCAGGGACTTGTCATGTCAACCGAAGGTGGCTGCTAGTTCCTGACCACATGTTCACCATGCAGTTGCCATTACCTCCTGGCACACAGAGGTTTGACTAATCAATTAAGCGACTGATTGTTTCAGTACTAAAAACCATAAAACGTCTTCCTCTGATAAAAGTCAGCTTGCATGTGTAATGGTTAGTGTAGAGCAGCTTAAGTACAATTGGTTACCAGTGTATTAGGTGCACCTCACTAAAACTAATGCAGTTCAATATAACAGTGCTGCAATGAATCTTGAAGGTTATCATGTTTGTGTCCACCTCGTCCATACCAATCAGGGTAGGCTAAATAACAGTTCCACTTCGCTGTTAATGCAATACAGTGGAACAGCGCCACAAACTACATCCTCCAGAATGACCATTGAATCAACACCTCTCTATATATTATAACCTTCATGACTGCAGGATTTATTCTGGATTCACTCTTCTTTCTGACTGGATTAGTTTAATTAAGACAGACTGACTTAATGAACTTGAAACTGATGTAAAAATGTTCACTCGATAACAACTCCATCTCTGGATGCTTCTGTCGGCTTGGCCAGAGGCTACAATTCCGATTGGTGGTCTTTGCTGCTGTGCCGTTTGCTCATTGGCTCACTGAGGCCCACGTGCTATGGATGCTGACTCATAGCGAAAAGGAAGGGAAGAGTGTATGAGTGTTACTGTGTCTGTGTTTTGAGACTAAGAAATAAAGACGAGAGTTGGTGCTGGATGCAGATTTGTTTGTGTCTGTGTGAGTGGTTGTCTGTTGTAGAGACAGACAGACAAGTGCACGGCCATCTGTAAGCAGTTTAACTGAAAAATAGGTCACACTAGTGCACCTACCAGCCTCTCTCTCTCTTTCTCTCTCTCTCTCTCTTTCTCTCTCTCGCACACTTTCTGTCTTGCTGTCTTTTTCTCTCCTCCTGTGCTGTCAAGGTTTTTCAATCTAATTATAAGTTTATTTTTGTGCTTCTCACTCCTTTGTATTTCTTTCTGTCTTTCTGTGCTCTTTCTACCTCACTACCCCATTGCCTGTTGTTGCCATGACTACTTCGCAGTGTGCTGACATGCACATTGTGGATCTAGAGGATGAGCTGCTCAAGTAGATCATTAGAAACTACCGGGTTCCACGTGTACGTGTGTGTGTACGTGTGCGTGTGTGTGTGTGTGTGTGTGTGTGTGTGTGTGTGTGTGTGTGTGTGTGTGTGTGCTCGCGATAACTTGTTGTTCCCAAATGGAGGAAATCAATAGTTGGTCGAGTGGCAATGAAGTGGTGTGGTCAAATTAAAATGATGGCTGGATAGCTTTCACTCCGCCTGCAGCCATTTATAGATTCATAGCTCAGCCAGATTATAATATGAGCACCAGGAGTTGGAGGCAATTATTTATTTGATTAATTTTCCACTCTTGCTATTTTAAGATTGTCATAAAATCTTCTGCCGCAAGATATCAGATTAGATGATAACAGCTACGATAATAATTATGGAAGTATGATTGCTACAGTATAATTTCCAGTTAGCGGATCAATACACACACAAGCACTTCTAGTTCAAAACAACATGGCCTCAAAAAAGCCAAAGGAATCATCAAGTTGGAATCTGTGAATGTTTTGCGACGAATTTGATAAATGACTCAAATGATTAAATGATTATCAAAAGGTTGGCAAATATGTTTTTTGTTGATAAGCAATTCAGCTGCATGCAAATAGTGTAGATAAATTAATAGGGAGAGTGTGTGTGTGTGTGTGTGTGTGTGTGTGTGTGTGTGTGTGTGTGTGTGTGTGTGTGTGTGTGTGTGTGTGTGTGTGTGTGTGTGTGTGTGTGTGTTATGTGTAGTGTAGACATATAATTGAAAATATAGTAACAACAACAGCAGCATATCTTCCATTTTCAGGTCAAGTGCATGTGTGCTGTCAAGGAATGTGCATGAACCATAATTTACATATTTTGTGCTTTTAAAATCCTGCCGGTTTTGTTGCTGTTCTAATCTTTCTTCCCTTTAAAATATTTCTTCTCCCACCACCTTCTTCCTCAGCTAAGGATAGGTATCCACACCGGTTCGGTGCTGGCGGGCGTGGTCGGGGTTCAAATGCCACGTTATTGCCTGTTTGGGAACAATGTGACGCTGGCCAGCAAGTTTGAATCGGGGAGCCATCCGAGGTGTATCAATGTCAGTCCCACAACTTACCAGTAAGTAACGGCACAAAGTGATGTTCATGTCCCAAAAACATTATGCAATCTTGTTTTTAACCATGCCGCCCTAACAATAAAGGCTTTTTAAAGGTATTTAAGAGAGCTTCTCTTCTCTTCTCAACAGGTTGCTGAAAGACGACCGTTCTTTTTCATTTGTCCCTCGCTCACGGCTGGAGCTCCCAGATAATTTTCCCAAAGAGATCCAAGGGACATGTTATTTCCTGGAGGCGGGAACATCTCACAGCCATGCCTCATTGACCAGCTCTCGCTCTGCCCCCCCGGCCTCTATGAGGAAAGTCTCCTACAGCATTGGGACCATGTTTCTAAGAGAAACTAGTTTGTAGGTCCCATACACAGACGAGGATACACAGGTATTACTTTTGTGAGAGGCTGGATTTGAACCTCTGGAACATGCAGGATATGGATCACATGGATCTTGGGATATGCAATGCATTCTATTAAAACTTGGATTCAGACCTCTGAGATGGCCTATATGAATGAAACTTAAAAAAAAAAAAAATCTCATTATCGCTGAAAAAGAACAACATGCCCTCATTTTCTCTGAGCGATGGAGATATGGTTCAAAAGACTTGAGGATCAGCAACTGTGCTAGTCTCACATGGACCCTTCCCTAAGGAAGTGTACTGATTGGGTCAATTAGCAGAGAAACCTTAATATAAAACATAGCGATGGAGCTGAATTCCTCAGCTCCGTACCTGGTTTCTAGTTCTCTCCAGTGGTCCTCTCTCACAAACAGTACCCTAACGTGGGTCTAGAGGCAACAGTGCTCAAAGAAAACCCAGAGAGAGACCATTTACATGACCATGGTTGCACTCATTGGTAACCGAAAAGTGCAAAAAGAACAAATCCACTTTCCATCAACAAAGTGGATGCAGAGGAGTTACATTGTATGGACTTTAAGAAGATGGCAACACATGTTTGTACATCACGGCCCCTGGTACGAGAAAGACCACGACTGAGGACAATACAGCTACCCTTGCAACTGTCCCTAAATCATGTCATGCTTCACCAAACACACTTCTAACATCTGCTGCTCGTCACATCCATCTGACACATCTAGAAACAGTTGGTCGGTGTGGGGAGCGAGGAATGAGAGGTGTCACAAGGACACAGGTTTGAAAAGGGGTCGTCAAAAGACAAATGCCAAAAACATCGTATTAAGTTGATCTTGGAACCTTTTCTGCTTTTGACCCGCACAGCAAACTATAACCAACAACAATCCAGCCATTTCATTGCAGGTAATATGTTTAGGACTGAAAATTATTCCCAGCTCAGTGCCTTTTTACTGCTTAAGTCGGGACAAAAACAAGATGGGTTCGTTTTGAATATTTGAAGAAAAAAAAAACACAAGGAGCGCTTCATTAATCTTGTTTTCTCTCTAGATTTTTTTTATGACACTTTATATGAACAGGAGGTTGCGAGATTTAAATGAGGGAATGACATGTGCCAAAGGTTATGAGCCACATTTGGAGCTGCGATGCTGCAAGTCACGAACCTATCGCACCAAGCTGCCAGGAGTCCCAACTAGTTGTGTCTTTACATTTTGAGACGGCTATGAAGTCACTGGCAAGATAAATCAAGCGCTTCTCAAATAGTTCAAATATTTGAAATTCTATTCATCTGTTGCTTTGTCCAGATCAACCAATAATAAATACCATATAGTACTAATAATATAGTACTATACTAACTTGTACACATCGTCACAGAACGCATGCTTGACACGGTTCACATTAACATACATAATCTTTTTTAATTGCATTGTTTTTTACCACATGGATATATAAGTATACACTAGCCCCATGCAAATGTAACCAACAGACATAAAAAAATAAGTTTTGTCGAAGAGAGACTTCATAAACTCGGCATATTTGGATAATTACTTAATTGAATTACATTGCTGCCATTATTCTCTTTGTTTGCTGACATCACATAGATGTAACGTCAGTGAAGTACAAATCATACTTCAAGTTTATATCTAAAAAATAATTTGTCAGAGGCATTAGTTTCCATAAAATATTATGTTTTTGATTACATGTTTTATTATCAAACACAGTATTTCGAGATTTGTGAAAATCAATTCCTTATTTTATTTTATTATTGATAACAAAAAAAATGATCTAGGTTGTTTAAATTTGAATCCATGGTAGTACCTGTGCGTGCTAACCTTCTTGGTGAAAAGTGTTTTTCTTAATTGTAAAACAACATCACAATATGACTTAATAACTAAACTGTTAATATCTGCTCTTTAAAATGGCAGATTACATTTTTGACAATGGAAAAACTCCAGCACAGGTTTTTAATTCACTTTTTATCATAAACCTCCAACAAGAATGGAAAGAAAATAGCATGATGCAATTTCACTACATTTGCCAAATGACATAGTGGCTGCTGAACCTCTAAAATATCAAATCAATGCCAAATGAAGTCACCACTCATCTTTCTAAGGTAAAGGATTTGTTTCCTGCTGTCTGCTATGTACGTTCAGTTGTTAAAGGCAGGGCTGGACATTTTGACAGCCAAACACTTTGTCTTCCCACTGGCCTTGGCGGGGATTCAACAGGAACATATGCTGGCTTTAATATGTAAAGCACAGCTTGTTTGAAAACATCCGAAGGATAATTTACTTGGTACATAAAAACTAATGGCCATCTGGCAGAAAGATTCAGCCACTGAAGGGCATTGTGCCGTCTACCTGAGATCGACACCAGCATAAGAAAGCAGTGTGCCATATATGAAGAAAGGACGGGAGGAGGGGAGTATGGAGATTTAATTTTGACCTGCCAGTGTTTGAATCAAAGATAGTTTACAATGCTTGAAAACTTTGGTCAAACTTTATTATTGTCATACATAATTATAACAATTATTCCCTGATAGATGTACTATCAGAAAGCTTGAAACACTTGCACATTTACAGCATTTTCTGTAAAGGTCCTGAACAATTTTGGCAATGAAAATAGACATTTTTGAGAATGTTTTTCCCTACTCCCCAAAGTCATATTCATCTTTTTTGTAAACAAAAATAACTATAACCTACTTTCAAAAATATTTTCCTGTTTATTTAAATATACTATGCAATATACAATTAATAATAAACTAACAACAATAACACTAAAAGATGAAGCCAATTATTCAAAGACTTGGGAGCATAGTTTTTAGCCTAAAAATATCAGGAACATAATGAAATGTGTTTTATCTCTGATTTAGGTGCCATTGTTAGGGTCAGCCTTGTAATCTAAAGCCTAGGGAATTTATCTACAGTATAAGTTGATTTAAAGACAAATTGAAATTGAAATCACGAGATATTTTTTTTGCTACACCTGTTAGAAAGCAGCATAACATTGTATTGCTTTGTGGCAACACCACCAAAAAAGTTTCTTGGGAACAAAAGATCTAAAACATTAATTTTCTTTTGTGATATTATAGTAAACCAGAATCTGCAACAACTACCTGGGACATCAGCGAAACATACATCATGTATATGCACACATCAGTGGTTCAGAAGATTACCACTTTCTCTTTAGAGTAATGTTGACATGCCTGCCTAAAAAAGGTCCAATAGGTTCAATATAATTGACAAATACATTAGAGAATGGTTCATCTTTTCTCAAACATCCGTGAGAAGTTTCCGAGTTTTCCTCAGTCTTATTCTGTACCCTGATGATGAAGTAAAGTATAACTAAAGGCCACATGGACAATTTTTTTAGAAAACAGCAGTTTGCAGATATTTCTTGGGTTCCGATGTAGCCAGTGGATATCTGGGCAAATACTTATTTTTACATGTGTTTTTTGCGGTCCGATGAGCAATTTGAGAAGTAAGACTAGAGTTGCTGTTGGGAGACGACGGGTACAACTGGGTTGATTCACAAATAGCCAGTTTACAATCAAAATCATTCACAGACGCTAGGCGGTGGGCTCACAGATTGTATTTCAGCCAATGCGTTCTGCTTCCTTTGCTCTCCTTATGGACCTTTGACCTGCATTCAAAGACTGTTTGAACGTGATTAGTCAATATACGGACACTACACTTTTGATACCAAAATCTTGTCCTGTGGCCTATAGAGATCAGACAGTACATACATAAAAAGATCAATAAATGGATTCTACTTTGCATCGTATACAGCAGTAAAAAAATAAATATATATAGGGTTCCCATAAGGCAGGTGAACCACTCTTAAGTGTATTTGACAGTCGTGTTATTGAGCCTGGAGTTTCAGACATAGAGACACTTCAGCACTCTGACTGCCATCCTTGTGATTTTCTCAATACATACATGCATGTATGTGTACTAAAGGAATCAATTGTAGCATACATGTAGTGCAGGTGTCATTTACATACAACTTCAGCAGTGCCTGAATTCTGTATCTCGGCTAAATAAAGGACATTACACCAGTGTCACACCCACGCAACTTGTGTCCAACTCTCATGTCTCCAAGTCTGTAAATTCTCAGCATAATATTAAACGTTTGGTCAGATCTTACAAGTCTTGCTGTGGGGTTGCAGGTACTGGTTTTCTACTGAGTTGTTGTCACTAATGGACCATTACACTGCAGTGCATACTGTAGGTCACTTACTCATACGCAGGCATCTATCACAGTTACTGTGGCAATACAACTGAGCTGTACTGTATAAGCAGTGTCAAACAGTGAATATGAGCAAATGTTGTCATGAGCCTGAGGTAAGTCAGGGAGGGTCCAGCATCCAGTGAGCGAGAGCCAAATACATCTGGAATTCCAGCAACACTGCTTGTCTGTGTGAGTCTGTCAGTGTGTGTGTGTGTGTGTGTGTGTGTGTGTGTGTGTGTGTGTGTGTTTCAAACAATATAAGAACATATTGAGATTGCAGATGTACAAACATAATAATTTGTTAATTAACGCCTATTGTACTTGTAACAAATATGTACAATTTAGATCTATTTAATATATTAAACAATGGAAATTGTTTTAACATCAGCTGATTTTTTTGGGGGTATATTTCACAAAATATCTTTTATGTAATCACGTTTCACTGCTTTGTTGTTTTCTATTTCAGATACTTTATGTCAATATATGTGCCATCTAATGCCAGGCTGGGTTTCCCAACATGCCAGTGTCCCACAAAACCTTCCCTCAAATATTCTTTTTTCTTTCAAGAATTTAGAAAATAGACTTTTCCATTGACACTATTGTACTTTTTTATTACACATCAACTTTTGAATGGTTTTCTTAAATGATGGATTTATGAAGCAACTCAATGAGCATGACACTGTCATTTTTATTGAAAGACAAAGTTGCCGAACATGTGTTTTTTGCAGGACATTGTTGTAAACGCTCTTGTTGCCGAGATCAACTTCACCCCCATTGACTTGCAGTAGAGTGGGTCCAAGCTGATGGGAAACTGGTCCCTATTTGTTTAACATTAACCTGGTTTTAACAGCAGAAACAAACCATGTCCAAGGTTCACAAAAAAAATCAAACCCTCCTTAAGGATGCACATTACTCCACCAATCTCCAATCTGTAAAGCTTCACCCACATGAGAATAGTAGCTTCCATAACATTTGTTCACCAGCTCACGTAAAAACTAATATAATAATTATGACATTTTACTGGGATCTCTCTCAGATGTCACTTTGGAAACCACTGGTCGATGTCATGTGTCAAAAATAGTAGATGGTGTTTTGTACTTTGATGTTGTGAACTTGCAGAGCTGACCTTGGGCATGAACCCTGTTTGATTCTGCCGTTGGAATCAGTTGTGTGTATGTGGAAGAGGCTTGATGACAGCTGTTTGTTTTTGACTGACATTAAGGGCACATCTTCTGTCTTATATGATGTAAATAAATAAAAAAACACCAAGTATCTTTAATAAGTAGGAAAGACTGTGGCTGTTACTGTATATGCATGCATTTACACATTTGTATATGTCCGATGAGCATGTGATTCTCTAAGGATGCATTTGATTGTGACAATGATACAAGTGGAAGAAATCACAGTTATAGAGAATTACTGTATGCATCGCATTATCTCTTCTTTTTTTTTTCACTATGCTGTAGCATTCAAATGTTTCCATAAGAAAGATTGAAATATAATCCTTCAATAGAGTGGTTATCAACGGAACAAAACCTGCAATAACAGATTTTTGGGCCATTTGATGGCAGCAGATACAAGCGGTAAACACAACACTGATGAATATTCGCCTTAAGTTGAAATGGCAAACTTGTTGACAAACAATTGCTTATTTATACATGTAGTTCAGGAGAAACATCATTCACCAGGAGTTATGTTTCTGACCACTTTGTGAATTTATTCCAATATTAACTCTCTTTTTGCTCTGTATTTGGTCTCTACCAACTCTTGAGGGAAATATCTGGCCCTTCAGCTGCTAAATGCTCCACTATGTTCAACTGGGACAGCTGTGACTCAGAAGGTAGAGCAGGTCGCCAGTAATCGGACCGCGCGTGGAAGTGTCCTTGGGCGGCTGCGTTGGAAACCGATGCTATGAGAGTGGTGAGATTAAACCAGAGCAGTAACGTTGCTGGCCAGACAGCTACAAAATTAGCTTAAACTCTTTCTGCAGATTTAAGTGATTATTCTCTGTAGGTTTCATTACTACAAAAGACCTTTCTCACATTGTCATTTGATATCATGTTAGTGTAAATATATCTATTTTAATCCAGATTAACCTAAACTGGTTTTCTCATTTATGGTTTAAAATACATCTAGATTCAACCTGTAGTCTGAATCAAATTAGTTGATTTCCTGAAAACATCTTATAGGACTAGACAAAGGATTGAATTGTAAAAGGACGATACAGCAGGTCCACCCACACAGGTGTTTTCACTTGTTGCCTGATTGGAGCTCTTGTGAGAACTGTGTTGACGTGTACAGACTGATTGATTGACATCTCATTCACTCTCCTGTTATTTATTACTTTAATTAGGTGACATCATATAATATTTAGCATAGCCCCACCATCCACCTCCTTACTAGTGGTCTCAACAGGCTAGGTCATTTTAATAACCCATGTCGTGGTGTATGTTGACTATTTCAATTGAAAGCTTTACGCTCCTTCAAAAATCCGTGCAAATTGGTAAAACAATCATGACATTTGTATTTTTTCTGTCTTTACAGGGTTCAGCTAGTCTCATATCCTTTGGTAGTGTGATTGTAAACCTCATTTTCACGTCGTGTTTTTTCACTATTTTATCAGTTAATAGCTTCAATTCCACAAAATGACATGCTTTTTGTTATCGGTCCCAGCTTTCATGACCACCTTCTGAACAGTGACATGTGCACTGGTGGTTGAAATTAATTTTCTTTAACATAGTCTCTTAGTACTCACTTGTCACGGTGTAACTAAACCTGTTGAAACCAAAGCACTGTATACGTAAAAGAGAAGATGTCCGCCAACCAACCAGACTGTTCAAGAAGGTTTTCAAAGTTGTGTTGATCATTTTCAGCCTGCATGCAATTTGCTATATTAAATTGGTTGCCATGTAAACTATGGTAAACCAGTTTGTTTTTGCTGTTTCCTGTTATGTTTGTTATTCTTGTGCAGCTCTTTGCAGAAATCCTCTCACACAGTGCAGCTTCAATTAGTAATAACAGTCAAGTAACACTTAAGCCAGAAGCCTGAAAAACGCTCAATGATAATTCCAATGACGATGTTCATTTCCCTCCCATGCATTCGCTCCCTCATCTCTACTCAGTTTGTATCTTCTCCTCTAACCCTCCAGCCCTCCATCCGTCCTTCTGCCCTTTATCTTTTAACCCCTCACACCCTGGATATGCAAATACATCCCCATTACACTAATTGGCTCTGGAAGGTTTGAATATTTCAAACCATCTTCACTGCACAGAGGTGGGCTGTGGCATAACATTGCACAAGTTTACGTGCTAACACACACACACACTCTCTCACACACACACACACACACACTGAAGGTATGATAGAGTGAACAAAGGTTATGTAATTCACACACCGTGCTTGTCATATTAACCAAATGAAGCAGGGCCGAGTTATGGGGTGCTGACAGTATTACAGTTTGACAGGGAGTTATGAGGGTGGTGTGGGGTTAAGGTGTGTGTACTGTATATATGTGTCAGACCACCCTGCATCAGAATGAATTATGCAGCCATTATTCATGGTTGCATGTGTAGAGGAAATGCTCTCTGATCTCTGTCTAGAAGAACATTGAGTGTGGTTTGGTATGTTTTCCTATCCGCTTGACCTCTGAGAAGAATTTCTACTGTGAGAGAATTTTTAGTGTAACCGTATTGAAAAAAAAAAAGAGAACGTTTAGAGAAGTTGTTCTTGAACTCCAAAGTCAGTTCAACAACATCAATGGTTTAATACAACAAACAAACTCAACTCTTGCTCCACTTATATGTTGCTCTCTACTGTATTACATAGTCTTCATTGTGGGTGGAGTTTGCACAGTTGTCAATGATTTCATCAAAAGCAGTTTTAGGACTTCTTGTCGGTGTTGGCTTGGTGAAATGCTCTTGAAAATCTCGTACTGTAAGTAAACATGTTGAAAGACAGAATGTATGACAACTCGGTCTTCGTCAACCTTCATCAGATTAATATGTTTCAATAGGCTGTAAACATGTAGCTGGAGATTTATAAAGAAGAACTGACCTTCAGCTTCCTCTTGGTTCTTGTTAGGTAATATAAACTGTCAGTAACTCTCGCTAACAGGGCGTGTCCACTCCCACCCACTACAAGACCACCAAGTGTGTGTGTGTGTGTGTGTGTGTGTGCATTAGTTTAGTCGAGGGGCGTGATCGTCAATAATGAATCACTGCTGCCTTCGTCATTTGTTTTGTACTTTCATTTGTTCTCTCCCTCCATCTTTCTCTCGCCCATCACTTGCTACATTACTCTCTTTAGCTCCCTCAATTCTTTCACATCACTCACGCTCTTCCTCTTTTTTTCCAAGCCACGTCCCTCTCTAATCAGCTTGGCCTTACATTTCTCTGTTGTTCTGCTATTCTGTGTCTTACCACCATTTCAGCTGAATGCCAGTCAAATTTAACTAATCTGAATTTAGGCCATGGCTCATGTATAGTGATATCCTTATTTCCTCCAGTTTTGTATTTAAACACTGCTGCTCTGCAACAGATTTGACCATACAGTAATCATTATAGTTTGAAGTGTGATATTGTTCAAACTCACAAATAATATTTTTTTATGATCGGTGCACAATAAATATGACACTACGTTGTGGAAAAAGATGGCTTTAACAACCCTTAACCTACTTAAAGGGAAGCAAAAGAAACACTATGATCAAGTGTAACTGTTGAATAACATTTTAAAACAGTGAACATCTTGACAGACAAACTGAAATCTCAGCAGACTTTATCCCAAACCAGCAATAATCCACATGATCTGCCTCGCATATTGTGCACCAGGGTCACCACAGTGGAAAAGAGATGGGCGGGATTGGGGATTAGTGTTGATCCATGCAAATTAAAAGAGCATAGAGGCAACCTCACAAGGCCGTGAATCTGCATGTGTTTGTGTGAGTGTTTACAGTAAGTGTCTGTGTAACCACCCCCAACGCTTCCACCCCCCTGCACATGAGCCTTTTAACTTTGCTGTATGCATCGACGTCTACGTTCAGCTTCATTAATCCTCATAGGACGAACAAAGTGACGTGTATTTTGTCGACTGGAACATGAATGTATATCGTTTGTAGAAGTCTCTGCAGTCCCTCATATGTGAAATCCTGGTTAATCTCAGAGATCTGTATATAATATTATTGGGACAGCGTTTTTAGCGACAGGATTATTGTAAATACATTTGCACCAATGTTGCAGAAAAGACATAATCTCAGCTCTACAGAGCATTTTATCATCTTTCAGCCCCCATAGTAATTGTCATTGTAAGCATTTGTACAGATCATAGACTGTATGTAAGAAGTGGACTGGGATGTTACACATTCTTGGGCTACGGTTTTGAAGCTTCAAGTAAGGCATGTTGGCTGTGGCAATCTTCTTTTTTGTAACCAGAAGTGACACGAGAAGTACAACAAAATACTGAATAAGATCATTTAGATGCAACTAAACAAGAGATATTACACACTGTCCTCACTTAACTGTCTGAAACGTGTGTGTTTCTTGTTTTCAGGACTTCTGGGGACTTTAAATTGAATTACATTTATTTCCTGGTGACTCACCCTACTCCAACCATAATTGCTACCAGCCTTATCCTAACCCATACTCTAACCTTAACCAGAAACTAACCTTAACCTAAGTCTTCACCCTATAATGTAATGATTTATGTTACACAAATGTGCATTTTGTTCCCATAAGGAAGGCGAGTCCCCTCAATGTGATAAACAGATGTATGTCCCTACAAGACCAGTAAAAGACACCCACACCCACTGTCATGCTTTGAAGTCAGTTCATCGCTGCTCAAAGGAATAGAAGGTCACAGACACAGATACACAGCTGATTAAACAAACTGCACGTAACTGTGTGTGTGTGTGTGTGTGTGTGTGTGTGTGTGTGTGTGTGTGTGTGTGTGTGTGTGTGTGTGTGTGTGTGTGTGTGTGTGTCTCGTAATGGCTGTGATTTAAGGATATGCTCTCAATACCCTCCTACTTCCTGGAACATCGTGTAACTTTATTACCATGCTCTCATTAGATACTCATTCAGACCAATCGGATTGCTCTCTAATCTAATCATTCCGAATATATTATGAGAGGAATCCATTATTACTGCAACCGTGCAGCTAATTAGAAACTGGGACGCACCACCTGCTTTGTATTTGTGTCATTGTACATGGTTATGGATTTACACTGGCCAAGTGAGTACATTTTAGATGGCCCTCACCTCTTCACTGAGCTGGTTTCGGTCAAAATGTGGAGACATTAGAGATATATATTGTAGATTTAATATATTTATTGTTGGCTTGTGGTGCATGTTTGTGTCCCAGGGATAAGGCTTATATGTGTGAATGTGTGTCGCCTCCAAATGAATACCCTGCTCTTGTAAATTGATAGCTATGGATGGAGAGACAATGCGGTTGCCTTGACCTGATAATAACTCAGGTTGTGTGCTGGGAGTTACTTTAACTTGGCTTTGATCATTATGACCCAGAAAGCCTGGATGTGTTCTCACTCAAGTCTATGTTTGTGTGTATTAGAGAGTGTGTACTTACTGTTATTTTATGTTTCTACATATTTGTCATTATTTAATTGCTAACTGTTTAACCTCCTCAACGAGAGCAGAAGAGGAAGACAGAGATGATTGTGAGGAGCAAAAATGGGATTTGGTTATTTGGCAGATGCTTGAAGAGCGACTTACAGTAAGTGAGTAAATTAATTTACGGGAAGTATACAAGATTAATGAAAATTCACAAAGAGAGGAGGAAAGGAGAAAAGTAATGAAACAACGTTAAGTCGTGACTAGAGAGATAAGCAAAAAATGAAGAGAGTGAAAGGGAGGAAACACACTTACACATATCTGAGACTCCCAATAGACTGTGACAGTTGCACTTGTTGTTGTTGCAATAGAATACACATTTTCTCAGACAGCTGAGAAAAATTATCTTGGAGAGTTTTAACCATCATTTTAAGACAACTCAAGGGTATTTTAGACCATTAAATACTCATTACTGCTGCCAGTCAGACGATAACAGACTATGAATAAACATGGATGTACAGTCACATCTGCAACATTAAAGAGCTTTTGAATCTTAGATTGTAGACACAATTAAAAAAAAATCAATTATTTTTTATCTAGAGTATTCAAATTTTGCAAGCTGAAAACAACAATTATGTTGCAGACTGGTTTCAGACACATTTTAAGTTACTTGTCACAATGGTATTTTATCTAACTTGTATTTCTGCTTAACAACATAGATGAACAACAATATTATACCTCATTGTACAAGGAATTTAAATCATGAAAACAAGTGATATCTGCAGCCAAAGATTAGATACATTGCATGCATCTTTTCCCTAACACATGCACTGTGAATAGGTTTGGCTGCTATTCCTGCATCATAACAAGCTTTAGCAGCCATGGAGAGTGTCAAAATTATTTTCCCAAAATGACACATCTCTTTAGAATTCACATTCACTTCCAAAAACCCTAATTTATTTATAACGTAGACAGCAGAGCAATGTCACAGTCTTGAGTATTTTTTTTTTCCTTTAATGGATAGTTTGATTATAGCATAGATTTACCACATAAAAAGAACAAATAACACAATATTCATAAACCATGTGTAGAAGTGAAAACAGCAGATTGGAATGCACTTCATGTTCCTCTCTTCTGCTTCTTTTCAAAATCGAAAGGCATATATACGCTGCATAAACACATGCTTTACTGTATGCAATGTAATGTTTATGGACAATCAGGCTTGTCTGCCCACGAGCACGCACAGAGTTTAAACCAAGTTTAACAGTAAACATTCCCCCGGCCTGTTTGACATTTGACCCTCGTGAACTTGTTCTATTCGTCCCCCGTTTCTCAGCTGAAACAACAATCCTCACTGTGCTTGTTTGTGTTTCTGCATGTATATATTCACAAAAAGAAACTGATGGGAATTTATTGATGTTTTGATAATTCAGAACAAGGAAGAAGAAAGATGCGTTTGTGTGTGTATGTGTTTGTTGGCATAAAAAAACGTTTGGCTTCCTAAAGCAACTCTTTCATTTATGTTTTCGAGGCCTTTGATCTGACACCTAAGTGAAAGAATAACAAGCAGTGATTTTTCTTGCATTCATTTAAAACATATATGTTAATATGTTCAAATAAAGGTAAAACATTTGGACACTCGAATGCAGTGTGTGCCGTCTGATGTGCTTTCATTTGTGATATATTCCTCCTCCAGTGGAGGCTGAGTATAAGCAGTTTTTTTCTGCTGCACTTTTGCACAATACTACAATTGGATCTCTGAGCCACCACTGCTACTGGTCCCTGAACAGCTGTTGTCTAATATCGAACACAGTTGTTAAACCGCTGCTGAAAAACATCCCAGAGTAAACACTGGCAATATTTTCTAAATGAAATAGACATATTACATACATCTAGCAAGAAAAGTGTAAATTCAGGATTAAGAATAACGACATACAGAACTACAGAAAATATGGCTGATGGTCTCGTTATATATATATAATAAATGTGTGTGTCTGTGTGTGCGATGTTAATGCCCTTCCCTTGAGTGAGGTTTTGGTGTAATGCATAATGGTTTGCTCCCACAGGACGTGTGTGTGTGTGTGTCATGGATGTGGGTGGATTATTTTGTTTGTGTGTGTGTGTGCAAACTTCATAATACATGGTGAGACCCGCTGCCCAGTAACTTCAGACTCTGTAAACTGGAAAGTAGTTTGGTGATGTAAACCTCCAGCAGCTGTACTGTGTTACATTTAACAGCTAAAACACTCAGGCAGCAGATACAATAAAGTAAGTAATGTAGGTCTCTGGTGTTTTAAAAATGTATTTAATGTGGCACACAATCAATCAGTCAAAGAGCATATTGGCCACAGCCAGACTCAAACCAGTATCGACAAAAGAGTCAATCTCCCCTGGCTGAAAGTTTGTTTGCTCCATCCACCTCCCACTAGTCTGTCTCACTGTCCATAGTACGTCACTCGCTCTGAGCATCGCATTCGACTGGATGCGTTTAATATGTGTGTCCACCACCACAAATACTCCTAATTAACTTTCCATTGGCGTTGTTTCCGTGGTGCCAAGTCATTTTAACACATTACCTGCCACGTAATGTGCTGTGAAGAGGTCGTGTTCATTTGAGGTGTTTCTGTGAGATGAGGCTGCCCTGCACTGAGAGAGAAAACATGGAAATGAATACTTGACTTATATTATTCTGTTTGAGAAAAGAAAGGCTAAAAAGGCTCTTGCTTTTGCTATGGGCTTGTTTTGAGTTTAAAATAATAATGTTTGCAAAAGTAATATTTGGTTATAAACATTGCATTGACCTTCAAGTTGAATAATCCCTTCCAGCTGCTTCCATCACACTAGTTTCTAACTTTTTCTAACACACAGTTAAAGTAGCTATCTTACAGAAACAACATATTCTCTGGGGGCAGGTGCAGGACAAGCGACCGAGACTGAGGTCTAATCCACTGCAGCAGTTCTGACGTTGCTCTGACGTTAACGCTGTGTGTGTCTGTGTGTCGATTCCTGAAGGGGAATTGATTTTGTGCACCCATGGCCATTCCCCGAGCACTTACTGATCATTATGTGCGTGTCTGTGTGTGATAATGAATTGTCCAGCTATGAATCAATTATGTTTAACTTAACAAAGTCAGGATTGCTGCTGTTATTGGCAACAGGTTGAGGTGGAGGTACCCTCTGTTTTTCTCAGGGCATTTCTTTCTTTTCAGCCCTTTTCCTCTCTTCGTGCTTTCAATTTTAAAGTTCTCTACATGTCATCGCACACGGGTTTCCCCCACGTGGCCTTTCATCCATTTCACTTTCTCTCCCTTAAATTCTGCATAAATTGCAACACCCCAGCATACATTTTTCTCTTCATCTCCCATCTCCAACCCATCAACTCCTGCATGACCAGGATGCTCCACATCAGCAGTTTTAGAGGCTCTATCATAAAAATATTCCTACTCACGGGCGACAGAATGAGTTTGGCAGCCGTAACTTCAAAGCTGCCATCACTGTGTGGTGAGAGTAGTTTAGTTTGATAATGTGACCACTTCACCAATGCCAATTGTTGGCATTAAAACATTTTATGCAGATTTAACCGAGTCACCTTGAAGATGGATTTTAGTTATTTTACTGCTTTCCACAGTTACAGTTATCTGGTTGTAACACCACAGACACGTTTCTTTCTGCATGGCTTTTAATGAATCCTTACAGTAACCTCTTTCTTTCTCAAGACATATATTTTAGTCATATCATTTCTTAACATCCTCTTCTCATCTTTTTTGTATCATCTTGCTTGTTTTGTTTTGTTTCATAGCCTCAATTAGCCTCCTGCTTCCTCCTTCTCTTTCCTTTCCTGTTTCTCTCCAAGGAAACTGGAGTAACTCTCTTGTTGCTCTCTCCCACCCCCTCCTCTCCATCATGCCCTTGTGACTGATGCTAGAGTTCTGCCTGCAGCACTAGATTGCACTTGTGCAGATGGCTAGGAACACACACACACACACACACACACACACACACACACACACACACACACACACACACACACACACACACACACACACACACACACACACACACACACACACACAGAGGTTTGCATTAATACAGCTGGCTGGATGTAGGTGCCCCAGTTACATATGGAAAATAGGGCAGCAATAGTGGTCGTGATTAAGTTGTGTGTATGTGTGTCCTAAGGACGCTTGTTCTGCACATGTAAGGGAGGGTGAGCAAATGTCATCCTGGAAACTGGTGTGTGTGTGTGTGTGTGTGTGTCAGTAAAATCCTCCATGTTGAATATTTGTTCTCATTGCTTGAAGGATTGGGTCCATGGTTAGGTGTTAGGCGTTCAAGATTAAGGAAAGCAATAGTATTATTAGGTTTAGTGTGGCATAATGCACAAATCAAGCAGTTAGCAGGCGCCTGCTGCTCTCTGCGTGGAGCGATATGGGAAAAACTTTCTTCCAGCTGAAATCCTGAATCTTATAAGAACTTTATAAACTGTAACAGAACTTCAACTTTGTTTAAAAAGGTACATCTACATCTTAAATATAGAACATTTCAGTTAATTATTGCAAATATCATTTATGTATTTGACATGTTGAATACAATTCCATAAAGATGAAGGCAATGTTTTAGTAGAAATGTAAAATATGGAGCACACAAGGAGATGTAATAGATACAAATACTTAGAGTGAATTTTAGCAATGGTAGTACTATTAAGGGTAAACTATTGTGGAAAATATAATTGTTCGTTTTGATTGCTCCAGCAATTATCATCTAATTATAATCTACTTTAATTTGCGCTTCCTGTTTGCATTTCAGTGCCATTACTTTTATTTCTGCACACATGCCATGATCAACATCAATCAGACAGTAAATCAGTCTATGGACATGATATGCATTTACTGATCTGCAAGTTGACTCCAGATAACAGAGCCTGTCCTTAAAATATCAAATGACACCAACAACATATTTTGACATTACAACAGCTGCTTCAAAAGTCCATAAGACATTTCATTGCAACCTCCCACTGTCAACCACACAAACATGTCTTTATGAACAATCATTGTATGCAACACAGTTATCGGCAATGTGAAACACGGTGTGATTAGCCTGAGAGAAGAATGGTTAAACGTTATTACCTCAACTCTATCCTCTGTGATTGCCTGTCAACCTCAACCCCACTTTAAACACACACACACACACACACACACACACACACACACACACACACACACACACACACACACACACACACACACACACACACACACACACACAATACTTAGCATAGGAGCTCACAAAAATACCCAATGGATGATTCTGTAATCAGTACAAGCCAACAAGTGAAATCAAGTGCTAATGTTTCTGATTGGGTCGTGTAGGCATTACTTATCTGCCCTTTGTTTAAGTGTGTACTTGTGATTGTGTCAAATGCTGTGTAACTTTCTAATCATACATTGGGCTGTTCCAAAGCAGGGAAAAAACAGTGATAATCATTTTTGAGTGAAGACACACATGCACCAAAGTGAACTGGCAAACGTGAAACATTATAATCCATTAAACTCCAAAGTTAAAATTGAAGTAGTAATAACGTAGTGATTGAGAATTATAACTAATTCCAATGGCACACGGTATTAAGTCTTCTTCATCGGTGGCAGAAACAAAGCTTGGACTGAAAAAGGAAAGCTTCACTCAGGGCAACGTCCACCTCTTCTTTGCTGACTCCAAGCGGGAAGCTACATCAAAGTAGCATCCCACTCCCAACAAATACAATATCCATGAGAAAACATAACAAAAGACTTTAGTGGTTCAGGAACATTTTGTTTTCATACCTGATGAACTATGTTTTCCTACCTCTTTCTACTTAACAGGAGTAGGGAATCATATTGGCCTACAACTCTTACTAATATGCATCCTTAATCAAGAAGATCATACCTGTCTATTAAGTATTAAAGGCAATTAATATGACGGCGGTATCCATCATCTCCTCTCTCTCTAGAGCCATGTCTCTAGCATGTTTAAAACGTTATAATACATACCGGCTCAGCTAATCAGCACATTGCTACAGTTTGGATTCTTAAGTTAATTTTAGCTGGATTAAAAAAGAGAAGTCAATTCTCAGTCTGATGCATAAAGTACTCTTGTCACCATCCTGCTTTTAAAAATAGGTATCCTCTGACACACAAGCAAACCTGAGGCAACTAAAAATGGCCTCTCTCTAAGGAGAGCCTGTGTGACTCCAGTCTGACCCTGCTGCCCACTCGCTCCTTCCCTGCTGCAGAGAACAAACGATTGAAGATGGTGGAGAGGCTACATTCACTCCAGCTTGAGGCAATAACTACATGTGCGTGTTTTCAAGCTATATTACTTTCACTAAAAGCATACACACGTGCGTGCACATCCACTTGAATGACTACACTTTTCGTCCGACACACTGTCTATATTTGTGTGTGTCTCACATACAAACACAGACAAAGGACCTCATGAAACCTTCCTCACAGCAGGTTACAATATCATCCCTTCTCAATATTACAAAAGCACAATCAGTGGTGAGAAAATAACATAACATCTGATGGGAAGGACATCTGAAGGTGGAAGGAATCCAGAAAGAGGAATAACTGACATGAAGCTTGGCAGCAGGTGTAGTGGAGGTTGTGGTGTTATAAAACAGGTTCATAACATAGCCCTGTCAGACAGCCCTGTCAGATCGTGTGTGTGTGGTTGTAATAGTTCAGACAATTGCATATTTGTCTGTCTTTGACACAATATACTAGCCAATAATATGTCTGTATTTGTTGAGGGTTTATCCAATAGAAAACCAATCTATTTTTAGGCCTCTGATCGAAACTTGCATAGTAAATATCAATCTATATGTTACTGGTTAAGAGTAAATGAAGATGGCACACAGCAACAATGAAAAGGTTTGTTGTTGTTTGTCTAATGTATGCACCACCCGCCAAGACAAATTCCTCTTATGTGTAACATACCTGGCAAATAAATGGTTCTGATTCTGATTAATAGTTTAAAATTAACTTAAAGTTTTGGCATTGAGATAAGTCATTGATCTCGGTTCCACTATAGCCCGATATACTTGGTTGCGTTTGCACATTTCCTGTCTGTCTACGGTTAATCTCACATATGGCTGCACCAAACTGCATTATATTTTTGGTGCTCATTAATGGCTGAATGTTCAAGGACCCTTCATCTTTGGAGTGACTCACACTTTCTCAAAACACATTTTATTGTCTGTTTCATACCGATATTGATCGACTGCTGACTCCTCACTCGCTACTCTTATGCGGCCCCGGCTAGTGATACATAACACAGCTAAGTGCATCACCGCTGCTCAGCTGCTGGAGAAACAGTGGGGGGAAACAGTTTGCTCTCTTTTATTGTTTTGGACGGTGTGACTGTCGGCCAACAGCTAAGGAACAAGCGGGCCACACACTGCTGACTGAATCAACGCCACTAAGCGGCCAGAGAAACACTGGTGGAAAACAGTTTACATAATACATTTAGTCACGCTTAAGCCGTGAGACGGAGCTGAGATGCACGCCTACACAGAGCTAGTGCAGACATCTATATAGATTACAATAAGCGTATTTTTCTATCTATCTGATACACTTGCAGTCTAGATGGGGGTTCACCCTTTGCAGGCTGTTTTCTTTCAATCAAGCATTACACCACTGGTCGCTGCAGACACACCTGGTGGAGAGCTGCCTACAATGAGTGATGCTTTAGTTCTCAATAATTACGGCAACAAGAGAAATATCTGCAGCAGCCACTTTGTGTTTATGTATCTGTACCTCAGGTTGTGAGAAGGTGAGGTTGAGAGTGTACCACTTGACCTCTAATATGTCATTTCCTTTCTGTGTGCAGGAGAGAGGGATCATAATTAAATGTTGCGATTAAAGTAAGGCGATGCAGAAAGAAGGTAAACATGCAGACTGAGCTGTCCTCAAGAGAGGGAGGATGGAGCAGATATGAACTGCAAAGAGAAAGGCAACGCAATGGTTGACTAAATATTCTTGATTGAAATGGATGTGCTACCAGATGGTGGGAGACAGAGAAAAAGAAATGAAAGAGACAGACTGGAAGAGATAAGGAGGAAGAAAGGAAGTAGAAAATGAATTCAAGATATGAAAAAGAGGAGGCAGATATATTTGTTATACAGTGGAAGTGTAGAAAGACACGACACGCAAGCATCTCACACATACAAAACATATATGCACTTATTGAGCAACATGGTTACAAAGAAAGTCTTTCAGATTTTTGACGCAGTGTGGCAAATTAATGCAAAATTACAACATAAAATGTGATTTTCATCTGTGTTCTTCTGTAATGTTCGGATTATTAAAAATAACTTTCAATAACCAATTTCTTTGTTTTTAATTATATTTTGATTGAAATCATTGACTGGGTCAGCATAGTTTTATAAAAAGGTTCACATAATATGATCATAAACTGATATACAGATCAGATTATTGCTAAATAATCACAGTGATTTATTACCCGGCTCTGTGCGCATTTACATGAGAGATTAAAAGAGCAGGAGGACTCAGAGTAGCGAGAGCAGGAAGGAAAAAAAACAGAACGTGCAGTAGTTATTGGATAATACTTTATAGGTTGCTCTGCATTGAACTCACAATAACTGCTTGATAAAAGAGAGAAGAGAATAAAAGACAGAACTTGAGAGGAAAAATTTGTTTAAGAGCGACGTCAAGTGAACACTAACACTTTGACATTGCCACTTAGAGTAATTCTTTATTTGATCCTTGCATTCATGATCCACATTGGGAGTAGACTTATAATGAAGTCATTATGGTCCATTAATCATCTTTGTAACTGTGAAATATGCCTTACTTATCTTACATATTATACAGTATGGGTAATAATGACGTGCTTAGTGCAGAATCTTGGACAATGTGTGCCTCAAGTTACACACACATTATATATCTCACACACACACAGTTGTGTGAAAAAGTGCATGCCCCCCTTCCTGATTTCTTGTCTTTTTGCATGTTTGTCACACTTAAATGTTTCAGATCAAACAAATTTAAATATTAGACGAAGATAACACAAAATGCAGTTTTTAAATGAAGGTTTTTATTATTAAGGGAAAAAAAAAAAAATCCAAACCACCTGTGTGAAAAAGTGATTGCCCCTTAAACCTAATAACTGGTTGGGCCACCCTTAGCAGCAACAACTGCAATCAAGCGTTTGCGATAACTGGCAATGAGTCTTTTACAGCGCTGTAGAGGAATTTTGGCCCACTCATCTTTGCAGAATTGTTGTAATTCAGCCACATTGGAGGGTTTGCGAGCATGAACTGCCTTTTTAAGGTCATGCCACAGCATCTCAATCGGATTCAGGTCGGGACTTTGACTAGGCCACTCCAAAGTCTTCATTTTGTTTTTCTTAAGCCTTTCAGAGGTGGACTTGCTGGTGTGTTTTGGATCACTGTCCTGCTGCAGAACCCAAGTGCGCTTCAGCTTGAGGTCACGAACAGATGACCGGACATTCTCCTTCAGGATTTTTTGGTAGACAGCAGAATTCATGGTTCCATTTACCACAGCAAGTCTTCCAGGTCCTGAAGCAGCAAAACAACCCCAGACCATCACACTACCACCACCATATTTTACTGTTGGTATGATGTTCCTTTTCTGAAATGCCGTGTTACTTTTAGGCCAGATGTAATGGGACATACACCTTCCAAAAAGTTAAACTTTTGTCTCGTCAGTCCACAGAGTATTTTCCCAAAAGTCTTGGGGATCATCAAGATGTTTTCTGGCAAAACTGAGACGAGCCTTTGTGTTCTTTTTGCTCAGCAGTAGTTTTCGTCTTGGAACTCTGCCATGCAGGCCATTTTTGCCCAGTCTCTTTCTTATGGTGGAGTCATGAACACTGACCTTAATTCAGGCAAATGAGGCCTGCAGTTCTTTGGATGTTGCGCTCTTGGGGTAATTTTGGTCGGCCGGCCCCTCCTGGGAAGGTTCATCACTGTTCCATGTTTTCGCCATTTGTGGATAATGGCTCTCACTGTGGTTCACTGGAGTCCCAAAGCTTTAGAAATGGCTTTGTAACCTTTTCCAGACTGATAGATCTCAATTACTTTGTTTCCCATTTGTTCCTGAATTTCTTTGGATCGCAGCATGATGTCTAGCTTTTGAGGATCTTTTGGTCTACCTCACTTTGTCAGGCAGGTCCTATTTAAGTGATTTCTTGATTGAGAACAGGTGTGGCAGTAATCAGGTCTGGCTAGAGAAATTGAACTCAGCTTTCCAAAGATGTGACAAACCACAGTTAATTTATGTTTTTGGACAATCACTTTTTCATACAGGGCCATGTAGGTTTGAATTTTTTTTTTCTTCCTTAATAATAAAAACCTTCATTTAAAAACTGCATTTTGTGTTTACTTGTGTTATCTTTGTCTAATATTTAAATTTGTTTGATGATCTGAAACATTTAAGTGTGACAAACATGCAAAAAGATAAGAAATCACAAAGGGGGCATGCACTTTTTCACACAACTTAAATCTATTGATCAACATTAAAAGCGTGAAAGTACTACACAGCATTTGTGTGTGTGTGTGTGTGTTTCAGGCATGTAAAGGTCTATTTTTTCATCTGAATCAAGGATCTAAAGATAGAAGGTGTCAGATGCTGTATGGATTCTGAAGCCCTCAGAGAGATCTTTGGTCAAACTTGACTGGATTTGTATTGAATGAGAAAGCAGCTTCAGTGTCAGTGTTTTTTTTTTTTGGGCACTTCTAAAAAGGTGGGTGCGTGTGTGCGTGTGTGTGTGTGTGTGTGTTATGTGGATGCGTGCATTTCTTTTTGTCTTTGTGGAGCTTCAGCTTTCATCTTGAAGCGGTCCCAGCAGGCGGGGTCTTCCTCTGTCAGAGGTGAGGCTGAGGCGATGAGGTCGCTGAACGACAGCAGTGTAAACGAGTTGGGAGGTGGAAGAGCTGGACGAAGAAGCTGCCAGTAAGCGAGAAGAGAGTCTTTAATTAGTGAAATAGAGTGGAGTTTCTAATAGTGCTGCAATTAATGGCTAATTTCTGGGTTATAATTTGTCATTTATCGATTCATTACTTAGCCTGTAAGATGATTGAAAATTATCCCATATTGCATGTTCCTAGAGACCAATGTGTTATGACACATAAACCCTTCCCTTAATTATGTATCTTAAGAAAATTCCTTCTGAATGAGAACAGCTGTACATGTTATGAGCCCTTACTGCAGAGTCTGCAGGTCCGAGTGCGACAGCAACATGATGATCAGTATCCAGCAAGCTCTCCTGCACACACACACACACACACACACACACACACACACACACACACACACACACACACACACACACACACACACACTGTGTTATAGCCTGCATATATTGATAAATAAAAACCTTGACACTCATTAAAATGCAGAGCAAGTACTACATGACAAATAATGCTTATCAGACACGTTCATACAGACATTCACACTGCATGGATCTACAACTATTGAATATATACATGTGAATATCTAGGATCTGTTTGCATGATGATTTGCAAGGACAGTGAGCAAAGTTCCAGTCAGATAATCGCTGCCTTTAGAGGTCACACATTCCCAAGCAATATCGGGTTCCTGTGATAAAGCAGACATGCATTCACTGAAAAATGTCAAGGCTTAGCTTTAAGATGAATCCATTACACAGCATGATAGATGCAGTTTAACCACCTTGCTTATGTAAATTGTTGAAGATTATTATCATCATTAGATTATTTTTAACATAAAACATGCTTGTTGTAATTGCATCCTATGTTCAAATTTCAAACAAACAACACACCTACTGAGCCTTAAAAATGGTAAAAACATATTTTTAAAGTTGTTTTTTGTTTGTTTAGCAATGTTGTGCACTCTATAACTTCTACTCCAAATGCAACTGCCTTCGTAGCTGGAAAAATACACTTGGACATTAAAGGCCAAAAGCTGTGTGTGTACGTGGGAGTAACAGGTGGCGCTGTGTAGTGGGGGTTTAGTTACAGAAAATGGAAGAGAGTAAGGGAACATGAAAAGAAGCTCAAAGGAAAAAGGACAGAAATGTCAGAAAGAGCTGTATTAAAAATATTTAGTAATTTTGCTGTTTCAGTGGCTATGTTATAGTCTGCGTTCAATGTGTGTTATTATGTCCCTCAGTTCCTGTGTAGCGGCTGCAGAGGTGACGGCAGGAAATAATAAATATCATAGCTGCTCTCTGATCTCGCCAATCAGTCGACAGTGAGCCAGAGGACACAAGGCCAAAAGCACGGCGGCTCGTCGCATCTCTGAGTGTGTCTATTTGTTTACGAGACAAATCCGGAAAAACCCAGAAGAAAAAAAAACCCTCAAAAGAATTCAGTTCGAGGTACTTTTACCTCTCGAGGTCAATACAATCATTCATTGATCACAAACAACAATAACTCTTGCTAATAACGAGTGTTGCTGTTCTTGTAGATATAAAAGAGGACGATCCAGCTTCTCTGAGGTATGTTAGTGCAGTCTGAAACTTCTAAATGTATCAGATCATATTTCTCACCCCTTTTTCTTTTTAAATAAAAATATCAGCTCCTGCTTAATTTAATGTTAGAATCGTTTTATAGTCCAATATTATCCGCGATGACCCTGTGGGTCGGGACGCCGTCATCAAGGCAAGACGGCAGTATGAGCAGTGCAGAGCGGGTCGATTTGCACACACTGGGCGATGGCACCAAAAGAGCATGCCTGGCTGGACCGGCTGAGTAAACCAAGCACAGAGAAACTCTGGTTGAGTGGCTAATCCTTTAACCAGAAGGTTGGCATGAATTCCAAATGTATGTGTATGATGAGTATAATAAGGTTTAGTTTAAAGCCCAAGGCAACGTCTTCAGATGTCTTTTTTTGTCCTAAAGAATGGCTCAAAATAAGCAAGAAATGCTCAAATATTAAGATTATGGTACCAGCTTTTGCTTGAAAAGTGACTCAAACAATTCTTTGTTTCTCAAAAAGGTTACAGATTAATATTCCGTCAACAACAAATTAATTAATTGACAAACTGTTTTAGCTCAAATTAGGCAACTTGGCCTGATCTATCTGTTAACATGTTATTAACTGTTATGATGCTGGTGATAGTCATATTAAACTAATATGGAATAAACCAGCTGTATACAAGATAAAAGTACACATTTATAACTAAATATTAACATTTACTTCTCTCTCTATTTGTCTTTGCTTCACTGATACTTTCTTCAACTTGGAATAATTTGTACTGGAACACATTCTCCTTCCTGTATGTTGTGGTTACTTCACGTTACCCTACAATCTATAGTTAAAAAGAGGACATCTATAGAAGTGAGCTTTTACTCCCTGGTGTGAAAACGCAGACACTAAAACAGCATTAAGCTTCCATGACCTCAAGAGAGATGGAGAAAGGAGAGGAGACGTAACAACAGGCTTTTTAAACCACTGGTAACCTTTTACCGGTCACTGCCACTGGGCATGGAGAAAAGAGTAAGAGGAGGGGAGGGGGAAGACCTACTGTCATTCACGCTGCTTTTAGGAGAGGCAGCCACTTCAAGTTAATTGATTTTAGACCTACTAATAAGAAAGAACTATGTATTATTTATCAAACTGTTTTTCCCCCCCCCCATATGATACAAACCTGACAATACATTTTTACATTCGGCCAAGAAAGTACCGTTAAAAAAACGTCAAAAATGATAATAGTCTAAAAATCTAATTGATACAATACTATGAACATGCCCATTGGCCTTTTTTCCTTTAAAAGGAAATAGTTCAACATTGTGGGAAAGAGAACTGTAAAAATGACAAGTTGTGTTTTTGTGCTTCCAGGAGCCTGGTGTATTTCTTCTCATCTAGGTTTTGGCAAAACATTTAGACTATTCCTTTAATTTGTGCTTAAGACAACCAGGGCCACAGCCAGGGCCACAGCTCCTCTTGGGCAATTCAAAACACAAGTAGAGTCCAAGAGAATGAAAAACGTGAATAAAATTCACAGTAAATAAGATAAGAGAAAGCCAATATGACAATTGGTCACTAGAAAACAGTGTAGGCTGGAAATTAAACTAGTCTTGAATCTTCCGTTAGTGTGTTTTGGTATTTTTCAATTTGTCATTCCAGACGTCTAATTTTTTTGAAATTCTGGAAGGTAGTTTTTTGACCATCAAACTGACTTACTTCAAATACCCAGTCGTCGTCCTCTTCCTCGTCTAGATGCATCTTGGTCTGGCGCAATGCATATTTCTGTGTGAGCGGTTCAGGGGACAGGTGGAACTCCACCCTCTGCAGGTTGAAGCCCAGACCCGTGCCGATGGCTTTGATGAAGCTCTCCTTCAAGGCCTCGGTGGAAAAGAGAGGAAACTCAATCAGTTACAAGCAGAAAATAATCACCAGCACAGAAGGAAAGAGACATTTGTGTGCCTGATAAAGCTGAGATGGTCAGTCTTTTGTGTGTGAGATATTTTGGCTCAGTAGCACAATAACTTAAAACCACAACAGATGGGAATCTATGCGTACATGCATAACAGTGTGTATACAAAAGAGTGACTTTGTGGGTTTGTGTGAATGTGTGTGTGTCCAGCCAAAACCAACCCTGCTTGGTAGCCAATGAGCCACAATAACAGTATTACAAGGCTAATCGCTATGGCAACCGTCGAACTCTGCCATTAGTCAACAGCGCGGTGATGATATCAGAGCTTGACGTCTCTGTGCCACCCTCTCGATCGCACCACATCTTTAGTCAGTCTCTCTCTCTCTCTCTCTCTCCCTCTCCCTCTCCCTCTCCCTCTCTCTCTCTCTCTCACTCTCTCTCTCTCACTCTCTCACTCTCACTCTCTCACTCTCACTCTCACTCTCTCACTCTCACTCTCTCACTCTCACTCTCACTCTCTCTCTCTCTCTCTCTCTCTCACTCTCTCACTCTCACTCTCTCTCTCTCTCTCTCACTCTCTCTCTCTCTCACTCGAAAAAAACTGAAACTGAGAAAGAAAGAAAGAAAGTACTACTGTGTGAGACTGAGGACGTAGACAAGGACACAATGTGAGAAAAGGAGAACAATTTGTTCACACACGTATCTGCAAATATGTGTGTGTGTGTGATTGTGTCTCAAAGGATATTGTCAATGTCATTTAACTTACACTCTCTCACTCTCTCACACACACACACACACACGCGCACTGCTCGCCGGCAATGCAATTTGACAACAGGATAGTATGGTTGCCATGGTTACCCAGTGGCGGTAGAACGCGGCAAGCCGCTGGTGCTCCGAGCCGCCTGATTGGATGACGCTCCACTCGTACGCTGTAAACTGACGAGTCATGATGCGGAAAAATTCTGGCACGGAGCTGCTACCTGGAGGGAAGGAAAGGAAGGAAGGAAGGAAGGAAGGAAGGAAGGAGGAAAGGTATGAGGGCCAAAGAAAGGGAAGAGGAGAAAAGAAGGATGGAGACACCGACAAAAGGGACAGACAAAAACGGATGGAAAGAGAAGACAGGTTTATTCAAACATACTCAGGTTTTGAGAATACTGTGGACTGTTTCCTCTCTCTGAAATACACTAGTGATTTGAATGCGACACACACACGTGCACACAGAAATCCAAACATTTGCACACACAAGCCGCCTTGCCCTGAAACCTTTTACATACACAAGGCAACAGTGCCCCCTTGTGGTAAGGTCGGGAAATACAAAAGCATTTCCATTTCCATTTCATAGTTTGATCTTTAAGCGTTTGATTGATGATCCAACCATGTTTGATTATTGGAAAGTCTCACATTACAGGAGACATCGACAACATTAACTTAAGAATAGGAACTGCCGATGAGAACTAAAGATTCTCATGAAAATCAGTCGTGTGTGTGTGTGCAAAACATTCAGCTTTGTGGTACTTTTTGAACATCTAATTGACAGAAAACCATCTTCTGATCTCAAAGTATGTTCACAAAGCTGTTGATATTGTCAATGCTGCTTCAACTGTTGGCATTTACCTGGCATGGTGGTCTTCATGATATCCACCCCCACCTGCACCCCCTGCTCTGCAGCAAGCACCGCATACTCCCCCTGGTGGGACAAGTTGAAACTCCAGGCTGGGGGTTCAGGACCTGGATCCGACCTGGCCTGGAAGTCATCAAATTGTGGATATTTTCAATTATGTGACAAAGACAAAACATGTCCATCAGAGAACTACTTGTCATGTTCTTAAAGCTATTGAAGTGGGGAAACTAGGCAATGAATCAAAACACAGAAAACTAAGTCAAGTCAGAGCAACAGTGCCGTATAATTTAATGTACATAAACTATGTCTTGAGCTCACTATTACTGGTTCTATTCATACTGTACAGCATGTAATAATATACACAAATCCACCTGAGCAAAGGGTCTGTTCTGGTGACTCAACATATAATATTGTTATTATTTCCACTACTTAAGTGTAGTTATATCAACAAGTACACCTTCTCCCTGTCTTTTGCATCTGAACTGTGTTCAAACCCACAGCAGTTTAATTCGTATTCTATATGGAGATACTTCAGATAATAATTAGCATTGCCAATACCATTGCTGCCTTAATTGTCATTATTATTCGACTATATCCACTGTTTGATTCCCTGCAAAAGTCTTGTGGGTGTGCGCGTGCGCTTTTGTGTCAACAACTCAAACTATTACTTCAAGTTTTACCATTTCCACATCTTTTTTCGAGCCAATTTACCAACATACTGTAAATCCCCACATTAATGTTCAGCATGTGGATGCGTTTAGCCATGCAAAACCTTTAGCTTTTTGAACATTGAATTTTGAATACATCTCAAAGTATCTCTGTACGTGTAGAGATTGTAAAGAATTTTTCCTAAACCGATGTGAGGTCCCGGGACAGAGGATGTTGTGTGTCTAAAGCCCTCTGAGGCAAATTTGTAATTTGTGATTTTGGGCTATACAAAATACATTGAATTGAATATTACTAATACAATGGTATGTACCTTCAGTGGTGCTGCCAGGTAAGGTTTCCCTCTGGGGGATCGCTCCAGTCTGATCTCCGACCAGGGGATCCCCATCCTCTCACACACACATTTCCTCAGCAGCAACCTGCCAGCCTGACGAGGTGACAGAGTTACAGACAAGCGAGTGTGTAACGGATCCCCGTATATAGAGTGGCGTGAAACTTACTGCTGGTGAAATTACTCCTTTATTGTTCTTCTTTATGGGTCAACATACATCCATTGAACTTGTACTATCACCACCGTAAGAGCATTAGCCTCATACGGGTCCATTAAATTATTACTTTTTTTACGGCGCATCTGTCCGTGACAACAAACTCCGTCGCCGTACCATCAAGTTAAAGTTCAAACATAAAACAAAACTGCACTTCCTTTTACCTTTTCAAAATAAAAGGTCAAATTTATCTATTTAAGAGAAAGTAGCACAAAGCCTCTATAAACTCTTCAAACAATACAATATAAACATCTTGGCATATGTCAAGAACCAATAAGACAAATGCAAAGTAGGCAATCAACACAAAACAATAAACCTTCCATGGGGTTATTTACAGAGTGTGTTACACAAGGATAACTGGATCTGACAAGCATGAACGGATCCAAGTTGGGTGGTTGTGCGATAAGTCAGCACGCAGAAGGCGACAGACACAAACAAAACCTGTACAGTCACACTCACCATGGCTGACTTGGCATCCTTAGCAAACACAAACTGTCCGATCCGGTCTTTCTCCTCCCGCTGAACGCAACGAGTAGCAAACAGCCAGTCGGACCCGGTCGGTGTCCACGACCCGCAGCGAAAAGCCCATCGGACAGAGCCCATCTCCTCACCTCCGTCAGGTCATCTGGACTCCGCCACAACTTCAGGCTTCTCACAAGTTGTTAGGGAGCTAACGTTAGCACGTAGCTTACGGTTTGACTGACAACACAACTCTGGGAACGTTGTATCCAATATTGTACCACTTCCACAGAGGCGCCTTTGTGCAGTACAGAACTGGGGACAACTAAGTTAATACAATTACTAGCGTTGCACTGTGTGTCTGACAGCGGGGTGAGCACGCCGAGCAAGCCGGAAGAGCCGCGGCGAGATTCTGTGACGTCATAAGTGGGCGCGGTGGAGAATTGACCAATAGGAGCGATCTAAACTGTACACAACTACCGACACCTTCAGGTGCTCTCAGGAATATTGTAAAAATGAAACAGGATGTGATGGTATCAATGAATATGAGCATTTGTTCATACCCGAGAGAGATGGGATATGCTGAAGCCTATTGACTGTAAAGCTCGTGTATCTAAATATGGCTCCTTAAAAAAACACCTCTCAGCTCGGGCTCATCCTTGAAGATCAATTAAATATATCTTCTGTAACCTCATTGTGAAAATAGAGTCGTGCTGCGTAAAAAAAGCTTTTATTACAGAGTCTTTTTTTCATCCAAATTATTCAATCCGATATCCACTTGTACCGTCCTATTTTCCGCTTCAATAATAGGATGTTTAATTTGCGAGTCGTACCTGAATGCACCATTAAATTGTACCTCCACGATGTTGTTTTGATTGCGGTACATCTGTGTGTGTATATAAGGTAAGTTGTCTTCACAATATATGAAAGATAATGTTCAATTCGAGGTGGTGGTTGAATAGGCAACACACACGATTACGTTACATTTCTGATAATGATAATGAAACTCGTTTGGTGAGAAAAACACTGTCTCATAGCGTATACCGTTCCTTAAAAAATACGTTATTTTTAACTCGAAATATTTTGGAGATACAGTCTGAGGGCATAACCTAGAAGCGCATAATGCTCATAGGTATTGTGTCTACGTGTAGGCTAACAGAAGAAACACACGTGTCAAATGTACTTACAATAAACCTCCCAAGGCTACAATTGTGATTTAAATATTGAAATAACGGTAGCCCACAACATATGTGGTCGATATTGTCTGCTTATAGTAGCTTAATAAAATAATTAAGCATCGTATTACAATGTGTGTTAATGTGCTGCAGAAAAAAGAAAAAAAACATCAGCAGTATTTCATTGGCGACACCTCAGCAATTTACGAGCCTACTCCCAACCTCAACATTTGCATTTATTCATATTGACAGGTAATCAGTTAATAAAAGAGCCCTTAGTCAGAATGTTACATGATGAACTATCTGAAAAGATGATTCCCTTACGATTTATTAAAAAAAGATACCTCACGGTCTTTCCAATTCACGAGACAAATAACAAACATGTGCAGACATGTTTGTTATTTATTTCAAAAGAAAGTGAGAGAATAACTTATTGCACTTCATATTTTTGTAGTATATTACGCCCTTGTATTACTTAATATTGCAATTATATTTCTTTGATATCTTGAGAAGTATTTTTTTACTCAGCAATATTAACGACTCTCTGATTTACACACAGGACGACTGCAGAGTCCTTTCAGCCTGTGATGCTTCTCTACCAGTGTACACTCAGCTGGCAGCATTGCAGATCAGGGAATAAAGGTGGAAAGCCCTGCACACATCAAATCAGGGCCTCATCAAGGAAAAAGTGAACCCTCCTCTGGGAAAAAAATAAGACTTTTGATGATTTAATCCTCCAGCCAACCAGGTGTGACCTCTACAACTTCACACACTTCTCTCTCACATGTCACTACACAGAGCCAGCATCTAGTGTAACAGCTGAGCTCAGTCTCCCAGGTGGAAAACTTCACAGGGAATGCTGGAGCCACTGAGGGATCGCTCCGTGATGAGAAACACTGTGATTTAGAAGGAAAGCTATACTTCTAGACATGGATCAACCTTTACAAATAACATTCCCCTTTACTCTGACCTCTGACTTTTGAACACCTGTTTCCATTCATCCTTCCTTTTCTAACTCCTTTATTTTTCTATTGCTCCCTTCATACCTACACCACTCTCTTCCCATTTTCTTCTTGCTTCCCTCCCCCAGTTGTTCATCCTTGTCTCTTTTCCTCTCTCAGCCTCTGGGGTTTCTGTCCCCTTATCGCTGCCAAGCTGGATTTCCTACAGGTGAAGCATCTGAAGAGGAAGAGGAAGAGCAACTACAGTGTGAGAGAAACACAGACGCTCATCAGGGAAATCCACAAGAGGACGGACGTGTTGTTCTCTCGACAGCAGGTATAGATTTCTTCTTCTCTTCTCTTGGATAGATCAACCGAAGTACAAATCAATTATCTCTTATCCAATAGCAACTTCTTCCAAGTTTGTTTGTAACCTCTTGTTAAATATCTGAAACATAGTTTTCAAACCATTTCATCACTGACAAAGCACTTTGTCTTAGGACACAATTAACTGACATGCTGATCCAAAAAGCAAGTCACAACTAAAATATTCAAAACAGTATGAGTCAGATAAAGAGTAAACTTAGATCAATCAACCGGGTCCCGTAAATGTCAGCTCCTAAGTTAAATATTATATAGAACACATTTTTGAAATAGTTTAGAAGTAGTATTTCCATTATCACCACCAGAGAGCACTCATACAGTTCATTTTTCCAAACCAATTTACGGGATCCTTGTCATGTTTTTCTTTAAATAATATATATTTGGAAATAAGATGTAAAGTGTCAAATACCTGCATTGGTATTGGCCCCAAAATGATCCGCTGGATGTACTGTAGAGGAGCATTTTGTTTTACAGACGTGTCCGCTTTTTGTTGTAAAATTTCTGTTATTTTGACAGGAACCTGCATTGTTTACACATACCTACAAGTACTTTATCTTCACAAAATCCATGTTAACATTTTCAGAATAAAACAATCAAATTGTTGTCGTTATTTTCTTCTCTTCTCTCTGTGTGTGAACAGAACACAGCCATTAATGAGTTGAAGAGACAGGCATGGGAGGAAGTGGCTCAAGGTGTTAATTCACTGTGGGAGGGAGAGCTACGCACTGCTGCTGAGGTGTGTTTATTATTTATGTTGGAATCATACTTTTATAATGTTTTATATATATATATATATATATAATCTATTAAATACAAGTACCTTTCCTCCGTAATCTCCTGTGCAGGTGAAGCGTCGATACCTGGACTGGCGTTCACTGGTGAAGAGAAAACAGCTTCGGGCTGAGCTCTCTCTCTCCTCCTCCTCATCCTCGTCTTTGGCCCTGAAGACTGAGTATGATCAGTCCTCCCCTGAGCATGAGGCAGCTTCTCTGGGATCTGGGTGTGACCAGCTGCTTGACCTCTCGAGCCTCTCGAAGGATTGTCACTGTGACTGGCCGGAGCTGGCATCTCTCGGGGAACCGAATGGGCAGGCCATGATGGCACCACTGGGTGTGAAGATGGAGGACGATGTCAGTGAATACAGAGTAAGAAACCAAACTCATCATACATCATGGTGCCACGGTAGTGCCTGTGCGTGTACGATAACTATAGATTAGACAGTCTAATTAAACCTTAGAGTCCATTAATTAAACTATCATGTCAATGAGGACACAATTATTTTCTCAAATAACTTCATGTTTTTTAATAAAGGGCTTACATTACCAGAGTTCATGTTAAGACAAGTTGCCTATATTGAGATGCAAGTATTTTCTAATGTGTTCATTAGCTTAATTAATATCCCCATTGGCAGAGGTAGTTATGTTAAACATAGCACAGTGCCAGCTCATGTTGTAGCTCAAGTGGCTCTTGTTAAGCCGTCCCTTTGATTGGGCTCATGTAGGCCCACAAGGTAAAGATCAAATTAAATTAAGGATGTGTTAATTAATTATGATTTATTCAAACTTGACATATGAATGTTACCTTTTTACAATTGCATTTAGATGTGTTCACAGATAAAATCATCATCTGTTCAAACTATGGTATTACAATCTCCCACAATCATTCTCTAAAAAGAATCTCCCACTCTTTCTCCTAACAGTGTAATTAACCTGTATCCAGTCGGTTATAATATCAGCCAGACAATCTGCACTAGTAAACGTGGTAATTGTGTTGAGTCTGTATTCAGTGACATTAATTAAAAAACTGCCAAACATTCTTTTTATACAGTAAAAGGAAATCAAAGCTGCAGAGGCTTAGATCTCCTGAAAAGTTCAAAAAATGCTGGGATCCTGTATTTCCCCTAAATAAACGTTCATCATCATTTATCAAGGTTACTTTCTGAGACTCTCTCATGACAAGTAAACTTACGAGTCATGTGTGAAACAAGTGGAGTTCTAATTTAAGAATCTCCTTCTCTCCTTCTAGCTGGATGGTGATGGTGATATGGGCGATGGAGAATTAGATGAAGATGATATTCCCTCCCTCCTCAGTGACATTGAGTCACGTGGTGAGGGGCATGTTGGTGACGTTTACTCCCACAACGACTTGGACATGCTCAGCTCCTCAAAGAATCCGACCTCGACCACCAACAGAGGCCTTCCACTCGCTGGTGGCCTGACGGGGACGCCAGCCCATGCTCTGGGTGGACTAACCAATCATGAAAACATGGGGGCGGGGATTCTGGTTGCCGTTGAGAAACAGCGATTGGAGCTGGAAAAACAGCGCCTGGTTGTGGAAACTGAACGCCTGGCAGTGGAAAAAGAGCGGCTGGTGGTGGAGAAGGAGCGACTTTGTCAGGTGGAGGTAGAGAGGGAAAGGCTGCAGCTGGAGAGAGAGAGGTTACAGGTGGAACGGGAAAGGCTGAGGCTTCTGCTCGTCAGCCAATCAGAGCAGGTCAACTCCTCCTTTTACCTGCCGCCACAACAAGGCCCGCCTTCATCCTCCACATCTTCCACTTATGATGGACAGAGGGAGAGAGATAAGGAAAGTAAAGCGTGGATTCCAATGGTGAATCTGGAGACAGAAAGGCTGAAACTGGAGAAGGAGAGACTGCAGCTAGAGAAAGAGAGGCTGCAGTTTTTTAAATTTGAGGCAGGCAGACTGCAGATTGAGAGAGAACGCCTCCAAGTGGAGAAAGAGAGAATGCAGCTGCACAAAGATCATCAGGGCCACTGAGAAAAGGACTAAAACACACAGAGAGAGAGAGAGAGAGAGAGAGAGAGAGAGAGAGAGAGAGAGAGAGAGAGAGAGAGAGAGAGAGAGAGAGAGAGATGAATACTTTGGATTTTCACCAGATTTAGGTGTACTTCCAATACTGAAAACAACGCAGAATGTGAATTGCATTGGCAGCTGTTCCTTTATCAAGTTCCTCACGCACACACACACACACACACACACACACACACACACACACACACACACACACACACACACACACACACACACACACACACACACACACACACACACACACACACGTGTGAGGGACTTAAATGATCAATCCTGACTTGAAATCTGGCCAAGGACAAGACTGAGAGAGAGGGCTGGCATATTTATGACCAACATGATAAAGCAGTGCCTTCTGATGTCTTCATAAAATGGGTGATTGGACAGAAAAGATGCTATGATGATAAAATCAGGATATGTCTGGCTGGTTTGCCTTGAACATATTTGATTTATGATGTGTTTAGTACCTTATCCAAATACACAACATGTGCAGTATTAAACATGAAATACTGGGATATCAAAGCAAAACATCCTTACCTTTTGTAGGAATGTGTTATAATGTTATACATGAAAGAATGGAATCATGTAGTCTTACTTTGCATTTATGCACCAAATCTGTGCCAATTTTTCTACTGCATGGGTTCTTGTTTGTATAATTTAGCTTCATACATTCAAAAACAAAAGCACAATATTGTTACTTGTACAGAGAGATTTTTTTCTTCTGTTTGTGTTAAAATGTCATTTACATAGTAATGCCTGTGATTTTGTATATTCGTCCAGCAGTTTTAAACAGTTATTTTTACTATTTTTCACTGCAGACATTTTAATTTGTAATCGCCATAGCCTATATATAAGAAGTGGACGCAGTCATCATGGCGTCTCTTATTGGTTTGTGGACTGCTGTTTTGAAGCCTTGAGTTCAGCTGTCGCCAGGTTGTTTTTTTTCGCTCCCATTGAACAGAAGTTACTATATTTGGAATGCGGAGTAGTGACGTAGAGACGCCGTATACGGCTCTGGTAGACTGCCCTAAAGCATACTCCACTTTATGGTCTATTTGACTCTAAATGGACCATCATTTACTAAATTAACATCAAGCGATTGAGACCATAAACTCAAGTTTACAATGTTTACTGAGGCAATACATCAAGTGAGAAGTAGGGTCATTTTCTCATAGACTTCCATACAATCTGACTTATCGCCCCCTGCGTCTCAGTAGAAGACGCAGGGTCGCTCCCTGCGTCTCAGAAAGAATGCAAAATGTAAGACACTTCTGCATCGGTTTCACTCGGCAGAACCGGAGGTTTCTACCTGGTCATTGCAACAAAAGCACAGGTGTTACTAACTGTTGGGCTTAAAAAAAACTACATAAACAAAAGTACAATGCGTACGTAAATAACGTGACATTAGTAAATCAAAAACGTAACCATTGTGGCACTGGTCACGAACAGCGGACTCCTGAGCAAGTAAGTCAATCAATACTTTGATTATTTACACCCTTTGCTCTTCCTTTTGTGACATGTCAGAATGTCTGCTGTGAAAAAAAGGACTATTAAGATTAGTTGTTTTTGCCATTAAGATTTGTGGACTTGGAAAAGAGCCCGAACATCTGCGATGGGCCGCTACTGGAAGTTATGATGTGCATGCGATAAAATAAAGTTAAATATTCCTGTAAATGCTTTGTGTTCTCCAGTTTTGTTGTGCTATGAATATACTGTGAAGTCTTACTGGCTGCTGGAAACTATATTTTGCTTTGTGTGAAGATTATGTCTTCCAACACATCAAACACACTCTGCCATTTGGTTTGTTTGGAAACAATAAATCCTTTTTAATGTTTTGTCTGTTTAAGCAACTTGATTGCCAGACCTTTTTTTTTTCATGTGCCTTTGTGTTGATGAATTATTTAATAATTTTTGCTGAGAAAAATAAACGTGACCTCCAGACAAAATCTGTAATGATCAGAGTTTAATCAAATCTGTGTTCCCATTCAAGCCCCAAAGTACTGCTTTCGGAGGCCAGCCTCTGTGGTCTCTCTCTTGTCTTGATGTACTCTGTACTGCCTTTGATGAATAATGGCAAAAGAAAATGAGAAAAAAAACATTTGTCTCCTCGGTATTGATGCTCCTCAGGAATCCATTTGGGTGTTCCCTGGATCCGTGCAGGCTAATAAGAAGAGACAAGCATTTAAAATGACTTTGAGAGCATAACACTGATGTGCTTCACCAACCCTGCATTTCTACGGTTTACGTCATAGTGGTATGAATGCCACGGCCAGGCCTTGCCTCCTGTTTTCCCTGCCTTCAACTCCCTGCCACGCTCTCACCCCACTCCTACCTTTTTCTGCCCACAACATTACCCCATTGTCCCCTGGAAATAAACCTTTGCACTTTATTACTTCCTGGTCTGTGTCTGCATTTGGGTCGTGACAGAACGACCAGGCTCCCATGGACCCAGCAGATCCCTTTCAGCTGGGCAGAGCACGCCTTTCTGTGCGGAACCCCTCCAGAGGATGAAAGTGGGATTGTGCATTTAGCTGTGGCCGAGCGGGTCATTTCATGGTCTCCTGCCCTGAGCGGACAAAAGAGGAGGCTGATCAGTAGATACCACACCACGCCCTCTTCAGTTCCCTAGACCAGAATACAGCTTGAGGCTACTCTCAAGTGTGCTTATCGTCTGATTCATATCAAGAAAGGGGATGAGTGGAAGACTTTTGGGCTGACCAATGCCCCTGCTGTCTTCCAGGCGCTTGTTAATGATGCCCTTTGCGATTTCCTGAATGTCCTGGAAGCAGTGACGGGAGATTGAGTCCCTGGTTAAGGAGGCCCAAAGAACCCAGCCAGAACCAGGTGTGGGTCCTATAAACTGTATTTTTGTGCCAGTCCGTTCACAGGTTCTCCAGTGGGTTCACACCTCGCGCTTCGCCTGCTGTCATCCTGGTGTCAATCCAGGGGCCACCCTGGCAAGCCTGGTGGTTCACCTGGAGGCTCTCATTGAGCGGGATGTACTGTCACATCCAGGCCGTTTATAATATTCAGTTAACCTTCATTAGAGTGGCTGTATCTGAAGAATTTTGGTCTGTCAAGATTCTGTATTAAACTATTTTTGGTGAACTTTGTGGAGTTTGAGATATTCAAAACTGGAACGTGAAGCTGTTTAAAAGAATGACATTATAATATATCTATTATCTATTAAGTTGGAATAAAAGAGCATGAAGGTTCGAGGTTCACTCTAAATTAGGCAATGTTAGCTGTATATTCTTACACAGGATGGGCCAGATATATTTAAGACTTTCAGATTAATACACAACCTAAATGTCTATAAATAATCTGCAGACACATCAAATCACATCACACGAGCAAAGGTAATATTGTTGTGGCAATTGGGCATTGGATTTAAGGAAATGCTATTTTTTTCTCTTTCAGCCTCTCTACAATTTCTTCTGAGATTTGCTGATGTTTAGAAGGTGATTTACACTCCTAGTTTACATTTAAAAATTGTCAAATATATGTATCACAGGATGAGGGAATACCACAAAAGCAGTAATGCAAAGCAACACATATTTAGTTTTCACTGTGATTGAAAAGAGCTATGATAATCATACTGAAATAAATCCTTTGGTTTTTCAACTTGTTATCAGTTCCATTTGATTAACCTTTTAATCTAAACCAAAACATTGTAGTCACACTTTTCAGATGTCCAACAGCAACAAGGACAATACAGCAAGGCCACAAGCTGCTTGTGTGTGCTAAGAGTGTTGGGAATTCAATTTCCTCTCCGACCATGAGAGACACCTCAAAGAAAAAGTAAGAGAGTGGCTGTGAATGAGAAATCAGGGTTTCAGATATCTTCCCCAGAGAGTAATGCAGAAAAATGGATAAATGAAGTATGACAGGAGGTGGGAGGATAAAGAGAACGAGCAGAGGAAAAGAGAGCGAGAACAGAGGAGAAATGAGGAGGGGCTAAACAGGATGGGGGTAATGCAGAGTTGAGGGAGGGAAAGACTGAGACTGATATGAAATGAGCCAGTAAAAATAAAAAGGTGAAAAGGCTGCTGTCGCTTCAAAGTGACTATAAAAGAGGTAGATTGAAGGTGTGTGTGTGTGTGCATTTGCACATGAAGGTGCAAGGTTAAAAGGTTGGCAGGACCACCTCCAAATTGTTATTTTCCTTCATCTTTGGGTAAATGGGAAATACTTGTCAGTAATAACCCAGCTTGGTGTGTGAGCGTGTATGTGTGTGTGTGTCTGTGAAAGAGATAGGAAATAATGGGAAATACTTGTCAGTGATGGCTCTGCATTAGAAGTGTTGGGTCCCCACGGATGGAAAAAACGAGCCCTAATGACAAAATCGCAGCAGGGAATTTAACCCTGTAACAGCTGGTCTACAACAGCAGAGACTGTACATGGCGAGGCTTCACATAAACAGAACAGATATTATAACTTTAAAACTTCCGCTGAGGCACAACATCGCAGCTGTTCTTGAGGACATTTCAAAGCCGCTGAGTAATTGATTTGAGCTCTGATTTGAAGGCTAAATCCCCCACTATAGCTGTGTTGTAATTGTCAAGATACCATTAGACACAATTATAATGGAAATGTTCAAGCTTATTACAAATCTTCGGTCCACCACTTTGGTCCAGATGGAAATATCTCAACAGCTATAAGATGGATTGGCACACACCTTTGTACAGACATCCATGGTCCCAGATGACGAATCCTACTGACTTTGGTGATCCCCTGACGTTTCCCTCGAATGTCAACCTCAGCATGACATTTGTGGCTTTGAATGAAATGTATATTGGTTGGCGTGCCATGATATCTGGTGCACACATTCATGTTTGTACATCCATTTGGATGATCCTCTGATTTATTGTCTAGCACCATCATCACGTCAAAAATTGTATATGTTCGACATAACAGATGACTAAATTAAGGTCTGTAACTGAGCTGAGTAACACCCACATTTCATAGTCATTTCTTTCTTTCTTCAAAAAATGTAGCTGTAACAATACTTATGCATTGTGGATTACTTAAACTTGAACCGTTTTATTACCAGTTCTAAATTAAAGAGAAGAAGCAATCCAATATGGTGAATAAAATGACCTCTACAGTATGATTCAGATATAAATAAGGTCCACAGCCTGGTTGCCGTAAACAAGAACAGGATCAGGGGATAAATAACCACGCAGAGAAAGCAGGTTCAGCATTGATGTTTTACTAGAAAAAGAAACCAAATGGTAAGACAAAAAACAAAAGGAAGAAAAAAATGATGTTAAAGCCAGAACGTTGACAGCCAAGCAGTTTCCTTTTTGCTGTCTACGTATGTGCTGGAGGTGGTAAAGAAAGAAAGACAACAGTATCATGTACAGTTCAACCACCTGTGTAGATCAGTGTTAAATGTCTCTTCACAAATGTATCCACTGAAGAGACTATTTCCAGTATTTCTCTCATGTTGGATCGCTGCAGTGCTGCTGAAGGGATACCCTGGGCTAAGGGGACGTGAATGAAAACTGTCTACCTTATTCTTTTGAGCCAAAAGAAGGTTCTTGTTTGAGATACGATACTTGTGGTTTTAAGGTATTATTTTCCATTTATGCTTTTGTCTGTTGAGTGTGACTTGAATACATGCAGACTTTTTTTTTATTGTTAGGTGTTTGAGGTTACGACGTAAAAGGTACGCAATGTTCAGAACTAAGAGCCCGAAGAAACTCGGATTTTCAGATGGTGTCTCGAGTTCTCTATCCCATTATTTTGCAGTGAGTCAGGGCAGAAAATAAAGTATCTTGTACACATTGCACTTTGTACAGACAATTCTGTCTTACAATGGGACAGTATGGGAGATAAAAGTATGGAGAGGGTAAGGGAAAGACAAAACAAGGGAAGGAACAAGGATGATTTGAGAGATGGTAGGCAGGGCAGTGGACAAACAGTAGAATAAAGAAAACAAGAAAACAAAGAGGTCAAGGAAGGATAAAATAGGAGAGATGAGCAGGGCAGAAAACACAATATTTCAGTCAGTAGAATATTTTAAATATTTTGTAGGATTGATTGCTCTTGCCAAGCATGATGCATCCAAGCATGTCCTCAAAATGTGTAAACCCTGCTCAGTTTGTACTGGTGTTGGACTTCAATCTGAAGCTGACTTACATCTGATAAGACAAATAACAAAAAGCACTAAGGCGATATGAAATGCAACACAAATGCTACACTCACCAAATGTCAGACAGCATTGTTTCCCTACAGTATGGTAATCGCAGTAGCCCATCCTCTCTAGAGGCCTGCCAAAAGCTTCACTGCTGAATACTGGCACCTACACGCTGTCTCAGAGGCCCAGCAACAGAGGGTTTCGGGGTAAAAACACTGTTCGATAATGAAAATCTGTGAAAAACAGACAGACAGGCAAAAATAAAACGGTCCGTACCTCTCACGGGGCTGGGGTGATCTGAGCTGACCCTGTGTATGCAACAATGTGTGTACGTGCGTTCCTACGTATGTGTCCGTGTGACTGCCAGATGGACATTCAGTGTTGAGCAGGAGACACAAAGACTGTGGCATATTAATACTCTCAAGTTATCAAAAAAAAACAGCCATATAACAGAATGTATGCCATGGCCTATGACAATCTGTGATCAATGTTTTTCTATAGCTCTCTATAGACGTATAGATATATATTTATTTGTATTATATATAATATGTAGATTTATAAAAAAAGATTTGATCTTAATTACAAGTAGTGGCATTTTCTTTTATATTCATTATTGCAATGAATTGTTATCTAATATGATTAAAAAAGACAGGTGAGTTCTGTTTTGCTACGCAGTTATTTACAACAGTTTTAAAAAGCAAGCTTTCTGATATGGTACCTTTCCCCGGGCACTGAAAAAGACCGAGGAGCTCAAATGACAAACAAACTGCCCATTAGAGTCATTACCTTAAGAGATATTTAAATGATACCTATAGTTCAAGTCAAATGAAGCGCACCCACCATAGACTAGTGGCTCTCAACCTTATTACGGCCCTTGAAACAAATGGGTTACTTCTCTATTCAGCCCACTGCTAGGAAACAAGAATGATGGACTCTGATTTGCCTTTTCTATTGCTCTGCTATTTGGATTTATTATCCAAGAGGACATGGAGGCAGAATTAGTTTTCACGATTAAAAGGTTTTAAACTTTACATTTCCTCCACCATTATTTTTTTCACCAAGGACCCAGAGTTCAGGTTGAGAAGCATTTCATTAGGTTGCCATTTGAGATCTCCCCATGTCTTACATTTTTTCTTTCCATCACTGAATATACAGTTTAAACTTCACCTTTGCCACTCAGCAAAAAGTAATCATCAATTTGCTATTTAGCATTTCTACTGTCATGGTGATGCTGTTGATGAAGGACTTAGTTCATTACTACTGTTTCTTTTTTTCGTTTACAAACCCCTGTGAAATCTGTGGCTGAGATCAGCCACGCGTGTGTGTTTCGAGGTTACTTCTGTTCTATATTGGCTGATTATCTCGCTGGTTTTCGAGCGAGGAATCATTCTATATGCGTAGTAAGAAAGCATTTCATTCAATTTGAACAGTCCATGGCAAAGTAGCGAATTTGCACAGTCCGAACGTTCAAGCTTACAGTTTTCTGGTCTTCTAAGGGTGATAATACCTGGCACTCTTTGCAGGCAAGTTAAGATGACGATGACCATGATGATGATGATGATGAAAACAATGTTTGTAGTCTTAGTAAGGCGTTGTCAAGGGGTGCGGCGCGTTGGCCAACACTGTCCTACGAAGACGGAGCAGGAATAGAGTTGTTTGGTTGTCTTTTTTCTTCTTCTTTTTTTTTTACGTTCATCTGCGATCATCATCTTTATCACTATCATCATCATGATCAGTTTTGCGGTCATGTTCACAGCTCATAGTTCATTTCATGTAAGTCTGTGCTGGCTTTCCTGTCAGTTTGTCGATATCAGGATGGTGTCCTCCCAAAAAACAATAAAATGAATGCTGCAGGCAAATGTGATAGTCATAGTTGTCCTTTGTTTTTTTTCTCCACTGTTCACTCCATAGTTGTTTTTCTCTTATCTCTTGAAAAAGAAGTCAATGGCAGCAGGAAAGTGAAATGATGATGCACATCATGTGTGTTTGTGTACTCAAGTGTGTAACAATGTGAGGATTTGTATTTGAATATCTGTAATTGTATATATATATATATATATATATATATATATATATATATATATATATACGCACACACATATATATACATATATATATATATATATATATATATATATATATATATATATATATATATATGTTTGTGTTATGCATGAAAATGGTAAGTGTGTGATTGCATGTTTGTTTGTGTCCTTGTCGAAGTCTGTATGTTTGAGTGTCGTTAAGGCACGGAAGGTGTTTTTGGTTTTTAGGGCAGTCCGGAGGAGACCACTGCAAGGCCAGGGTGTCGGAAGGAGGCGTGGCCAGCATGCACGGCTTTGGGGCAGTCCGGCGTCAGCACACGGCCATTCTCCCCCACACTTCCTGTGATGGAAAGACGGGCCTTGTTCCGCATGGCTTCAGAAAAAGACAGCTATATGAGGAGAGGTGGAGGTGTGGACGGAGAAGGGAATAGAGATGGCAGAGTTGAGATTTAGTTTGGAAAAACAATCATGTCGTAGGCATATGCAAAGGCTGTACCCTCGTCTGGACTCTTTGGGAAACACTCTCCTCCAATCACGAGCCGTATTAGCCCATCGAAAAGTTGCATAAGCTTAGCCGGCCAATCAGGACATGCCTATCCAAAAACACAATTCTGCTCGACATTCTACACCCTCTTCCGTGGGCGGTGAACTGCACTGATCCTGACCGACTATAGGTTAGTCTCCGCAGACTATTTATTTATAACCTTGGTTGCCACAGCTGAGAAGTAGGAGTAGGGAGCCTAAGCAAACCCAGGTAGTATGCAACTGATCTGGGTAGATCCGTGGGACCTTGCAGGGATCAAAAACACAAGATCTAGACTCCCTGCACACCACATTACTCGGGTCATCAAAGAGCACTGGGCCATGTAGGTGTATGATGCCCAGAGGGAGGTCAGGTGTAACACAACCGATAAACATTCACCCTTTTCAGTCTTGTGTCGTTACAATGAGCGCAGACCCTGAAAAGGAGCCTGACATGTCCATGTAGAGCAAGGCGTAATCCACTTAGTTGTACATATGTTCACTCACCAAACCGAACGAGACTGCCAACACTGCAGACACTGCCTCACTGCATGTAAAGTGTGTGCGGGCCACAGTGGGATAATCTCTTCCTGCCTGACTATAGGCTTGGGAGATACTCACAAAGCTGTCCCGCGAGACCTTTCTCGGATAGGGCTTTACTGGCTACACCATTAACTGAAGCACATAAACAGCTGTTCAGTTTGTCTGATTGGGGCCATACGTTCAACATAACATGGCAACACAAGTCCTTGGTAAAGCAGATGTAATGTTGCCTTCCTGTCCCTGACATGGGGTGGAAGACACAAGGCATAAAGGCAGTTTGCTGAGGAGAAAAGGATGTCAAGCAGCAACTTGTGATGCCTTATATGCTGTGGGGTACGCACGTTTTCGGGGAGGCACGTCCTAATTGGCAAACTTGTGATCGTGATTGGAGGAGAGTATTACCTTTGGAGTTCAGTAGAGGGTGGAGTGAGTTGGAACAACTGTGCAACAACAAACTTTCATAAAGACAGAAATTTCAAGAAAAACGCATGCACAAAGAACGCTTACATGCACGTGCCTGTACAGTATACACACTGAACATACAACTACGCAAACAGAAAGGTGTGAGGGTGCAATCACACACAGTCAAAACAGTACTGGGTACGTTTTGCTATTTGCATTCCAGTCTATTTTTGTTGCTGTAAGACTCACATTATAAGCTTTCTAATGTAACAATCAAATAATTGAATAATCATTGTCAAATTAATCACCAACAGTTTTGATAATTGATTAATTGTTAAAGAACAAAATGCCAAGCAGTTAGTGGCTCCAGCTTTTCAAATGTCACATGGGAAGTAAAGTATTACTTCCTGGTTAAGAAGTAAGTAAGTAATTAAATAGAGTTACAGACATATTTTATGGAATAGTTCACCCCAAAACAATATAAATTGCACACAAATGCGCAATTTTGTAGAAACAAATATTCTGGGACCACAGAGCGCCTAGGGAGGTGATTGCTAAATACAATTTATATATTTTCGGGTGAACTATTCCTCTCAGCGTTTTTTTAATCAAAATTCACCATCAGCTGCTTGAAATAGCATTTTTAGATGTTCTGGGTGCACTTATTTGTTGTTAATCAAAGTTTGAATGACTCTTCTCTTTGTTCAAACAGGTATAAATGCCTGTGACTTGAATCGCTGAGCATGTGAGTGCACCCAAAACTACTCATTCAAATCTCACAGAGCAAATGCTACAGTAACAGTAAATATAAAAGCAGGCACAATCAACAAACATGTACAGAGTAGACAAGTGGGTTGTAGACATCTGCATTTCAAAGGTGACCATGCATTTCTGGGTTTCTCTCAAATGAAAAATTACAGTGAGGATTTGAAAGGATTTAGAAGGTGAGGACTTTGGAAAAGACAAAAGGAAAACAAGAAGGAGTTTTCTTTTAAGGTTTCAGATTTATAGAGAGGGAGTGACTAACTATACTGCTCAGAGTAGGGTGACACTTCACACAGACAGGCACTCTGTGATGTTTCACTGTCATATCTCATATCTTTGAGAACATGTATTGAGTAAAATGGGTGTAGCTTGAGCTATGAATGGCTCGATTCTTAACATGTGTCTGCTAAAACTAAAGTTTGAGGACAGAACAGTTAACTCTGCAGCTAAATACAGCCAACTATATTTGGTAATACTGTACATACATAATAATCTTATTTTAATCAGTGTTGTCTTTCTCAATTAAAAACCAAAGAAGAAGATGTAATAGAGCATCTAAGAAAACATTCAAGGAACCTACAAATATTTAGTCCTAAACAGTCCACTTTCAAGATGATGTATCTGTGGTAAACCTTATACTTCATTTGAACTTGGCATGGCAACCTGTGGACAAATACTATCCAATATTTAGTGTACCACATTTAGCTGTCATTATTTCCAATTCCTGGGTATTGATCTGCACAAGGTGATAATCTAATATGACCTCATAATGCCTCTGAAGGTTTGCTAAGCAGATCGTCAAATTGAGGTCCAGTATTTCCTATTGCTTAAGTGAATTGCTCTCTTCCATCAATAAACATGAGTTGTGTATTTACAACAACATCACTGAGTAGCCGTTCTATATGAAGTGTTTGCCTCATCAATTATTCCTCCCCATTAACACTAAGTAACTGGGCTGTTTGGACATTGTCAGGGCTGGAATAAGTCAGTCTCTGTTTAGACCATCTACGACAGGGGTGCACAACTCCAGTTTATGGACGACACAATAAAGGTGCAGCGTATGTATTGGGTACACCTGACCTGGGAAACATCAAGTTAGTAAGACTAAACGGTGGCTATTGTGCACTGCCGAAAATATTTGTGCCTTGTTTTGTCATTTGTAAACTAGATTCCTAGGGATACGCTTGATATTTCTAGTCATGGTCCGATAGATTAACATGTGAAATAAAACTCTTGATCTCTGAGTCCATCTTAATGAGCTCCTAGAAGTCAGGATTAGTATAGTCTCCCCATAAGGGATTGTTTTATAATCAGTATATTAGAGATTCAGGGATTTAGAATTTAAAGAACGTAATACCGCTAAATCAAATGATGGCTGCAGGTTGACTATCATCTATGGACAAAAATGAAAACCAATTAAAAACTGCTGCTGAGGAAAAAGAATCCTGCTATTTAATTTGTTCCCATAATAACACAAATTTACTAGATTATATGTTAGCTGAATGGACAAGATGAGATCAGTACTTAAAGAATATTTGAAACTTGGCTCAAGCTGTCAAAAGTGCAGTCTTACCCTAAATTAGTTTGAATTGGCTCAGCGTGAACTGGTTTTAAAAGGTTTTTCACTCACGCTCATACGTCCTTTTGACATTGCAGGGGTCCTACTAGTTTAGTTATGAAAAGTACGCTAGACATCCACTGACATAAAAACAACTTAATAGTGTTGTTGAATTCCTGAAATATCTATCACATTATGGCTGAAAAAGTAGTATTCAGACCGTAATTAGTGATCATTAATGCCCACACGTTTACCAATTAATTTGTAGCTAGAAGCATTCACTGACTTTAATGAGGAACATCACAGTAACAGTGTTCTCAGGGTAGTGAAGTGTCAATGTGGACTATTGCTACAACCTTAAAATAGTTTTTTTTCTTTTTCAAAAATTACTTGCTATAGTTTCATCTTCTTAATTGAGAGGATTTCCTGCTTTTATTGACTTATATGATAGTGCATTGAATAATAATTGTTATTCAATTAATTATTACTTAATTGGGATAATAATTGGTAGATTAATCGGTGAAGGATATTTCTGTTAGTTGCAGCCCAATACAGTAAATGGAATATACTCAGCACATCACTAGTCCCTGAGGATGGAGTTGTGCATCCCTTCTAAAATTACAATGCAGGTGCCTAATCAAGTCATGAGCCAAGCGCATAACCATCAATGTCATCATCATCATCATCATCATCATCATCTGCAGCCAAAGACGATGGAACCAAATATGTAGTCATACAAATCTAACCCCAATCTAGGGGTTGAAATGCAGAAGAAATAAAAAATAAAAAAATGCAACAAAACAAATTTAAACTTGATAAAATTAGGCCAATAAAGAAACAAAACAGCCAAAAGCTTTCACAAAACATAAAAAGCTACATTGGTTCCACAATGCTTGACCACATCCTCATCACCACATGAAGAACAACACGGTTGCGTGGGGCTGCTGCGTCAGCCTCTACATCAACAATACAATAATCTACAGCACCACCACCATGATCAACACCACCATTAACCCCACCTATATGGGAGCCTCTAAATCCTACCCCTATATCTTGACCCCCTCGGAGCCGTACACGTTGTACCCCTCCCTATAAGTGGCTAGATTCTGGGTGCTGGGGGAGGGGCTGGGGCAGTGGGGGGGGCTAAGGTCCACCTTCATGCGCTTGGCTTCGGCCCGTGACTTGTAGCAGAACTCGACCAAGGCCACCAGCATGGCCAGGCCCAGGCCGCCCACTAGGATGTAGAAGACCCCCGCCACGTTGGACAGGCTCAGAGCCTGGGATGACTTGTCCTGGAGAGAGGCAGTGCGATGAGGTTTGGGGAAGAGTGGATGAGGAAAATTAAAAAGGAAGAGTTGAGGTGAAGGAGGCAGCAGAGGGATGGAGTTTAAGTAAAAAGAGTCAATGGGAAAGGAAAAAAAGTGAAAGAATTCAAAACAAAAGAGAGCGAAGGAGCAGAGTGGGACGTTTATGAAGGATGAAGTTTAGGTAGGTGTGTGAAAAAGATAATATGTGATTAAGGAGAGGAGATATGCAAGTGGGATAAGAAGTGGAGGGACATTTTGAGAGATGGGAGAAGAGGAGAATACAGGGAGTAAGGAAGCAGGAGAGGGAAGTGAATGAGGAGTAGGGTGAGCGTATGGGAAAAGAGGTGGAGAAAAAGCAGACAGAAAGAGTAGATACAGTGGGTTAGACACAGAAATGGAGATTGTCACAGAAAGAAAAGTTTAGTGTTATACTTTTGCAAATGTACTATAGTATGCCATTGAAATTACATTTGTTTTCACTTAATTATGAGTTATCATACAATTACATTCTACTTTTACTACACGTATTACTACTATCACCACAACAGCTACTACAAACTACACATATGTAACAGTCAATATGACTACAGAACATTTCAACTCTAACTGTAGCATAGTAACATGATATCAAAGCAGCTTGAATAAACATTTCAATCAGGTCAAGAAGAACAGGCTTTAATCTGAGCGGTGATGATCTACTCTATATTGTAAAAATCTTTCTGTTTAAGAACATCTTTTTTGTCAACTGGTAGATTTATAGTGCAACACTATATTTTACAGGTCCATACTTTTCTCCTTATTTTGTAGGAACCCTCTGAAACAAACGGCATAATTTGGTTTTTTTTTAATGGAGTTTGGTGATTGTTTTGAGCATATATGCAGTTGTTGATTTCCAGAGGAAAGAATTGCTCTACTTAAACCCATTGCATTATTAATTCAGTATTCATTTATTATTGAATATACAGTATTTTAAATTGATAATAAAATTGAATGCTTGTCTGTTAACAAAATTCACATGAAAGTTCAACTGACCTGCTTTTTCATAAATTCCTAAATATCTTATTGGAAGTGAAGAAATTTAACCTTGCACTTTATTTGACCTATAACTAGTCCTTTCACAAAACTCCAGAGGATTTAATCTAAAAAAAATATGGACCTGTAAAATGAAGCATTACCACACGTTACTCAAAGAAATAAATACAATTTCCCATGTCTTGATTTAAGCATTAAGGCAAAAGTCAATAGTAATTTATCTGCCAATACAAATTCATTATTGAACTAATATTCTCATCTCAAAGTGAAAATTGGCTGATGATAATCAAAATGTACATATCATTTCTAATGCTAACTTTAATGAAGATTTAACTGCCACAGATTGCTACAGAAAGTGATTTGAGTTATTCTGATGCATATTTAGGTCAATGTGGTTCAGCATCAAAGTAGAGGTAGGAACATGTTGCAGGAAATCACTAAATGGACAGTTAAATCTAGTGTGGAGCACATTCAAGATATGTTTCGGGCTAATTGAAAATATTGACTATTACTAAAACAGTAGTTGCAGTAATCTGGAGCGTATTCAGGATGAGAGTTTCAGGCTAGCGTTCTGAGGGCCGCAGCAGCGTGAGACTGACCTTACTTCCAGAGTCCTTGGGTCCACACTCTCCCTTGTCATACCACCATTTGTTTTTCAGTTTGTCTAAGACTCCTGCTTCGCTCAGTTTCAATACTGCAAGGTTTACCGGGGTTCTTCGCGTGTAAAAATAACATAAATAACATCATAGGTCATGTTATTTTATGTTATTAGGGTATTTCACATTTGCATTGCACAGCTCAGTTACATAGAAAAGTACTTGTTCACATCGAGTGACCTAGGATGGATCCCACTGAGTACATGTGTGTATGCTCGTTGAGGAGGGGCTGGGGGGAGCGAGGAGCTAAGGCAAACTACAGACATATGAGTGGGACCCACCTTTGTCACTTCAGGTAACACACCCATGCTGCCCCAGCGGATCCTACATTAAGCCAGAGGCAAGTACTGTTAAGTCAGGACTATTGGTGTCAGGCTAGCACTGTGCTACGACTGGGAGAGAGAGCTGGAGCTGACTTCATAAACTCTACAGCCTTTGAAGGCCAGAGGAAACTCCTATCTTGTTACAGATATGATCTTTTCTTGTTGCACTCACATGACACTTTGCTTTCCTAGTACATATTTTCACGGAGAGGCAACTGTCAGGTTGTTCAGTCTGTCTGTCTGTCTGTCTGCCGTTCACTCCACAACTTGGTTCGAGACTGAAATATCTTCACAATTTATAGATCGAGTGGCACGACATTTTGAACAGACATTCCTGGTCTGCTGAGCACAAATCCTGACTTTCTAGTAATCGTCTGACTTTATATTTAGTGTCACCAGCAGGTTTAAATGTACACTTATCCAATAACAAATCTCAACATCTACAAAATGAATTGCCACTGAAACTTTATCCTTTGGTAATTAATTATTCATCCTCTGCTCTGCCTCAAGTAAACCTGAGCCCAAAAGAGCTGCACTTGGGTCTCGTTTTCCCATTACACATTTTAAAATCGGTTTCATCTGCCATGCATCCAATATTCTCAGTTGAAGAAGTGATAAGGTTACTTTTGGTGTCTCTGTCCTTCTTGCAATCTGATTCTCACTCAAGTCTTCTTCTCCCTCCTCTCCCCAGAGCTGCCACTGGGGTGCGAATATTTCTGCCTTGACAGTAATTGCTGTCTTTAACTCTCCACCTTCACACTCTGTCCTTTCAGAGGGGCATTACCAGATCTGTGCCAAACACATTTGAAAATTGTTATTATCATGACAAATTGGAAGATTACCCTGCATGATACTGAAAATTTACAAATGTTTGCTGATTCAACATGAAATTATATTATAATGATCTTTCAAATAATATTGTTGGTTCTATTTTGGGTAAGCCAAATGCCTTTATTTTTTTAATTTTTTTTTGGAGGGCTGGGGGTCTTTTTCTGTGTTTCAACAAGCTCAAGTGTTGTACCTTTGTCACTGTGTCTGAACCTTTTATAGAAAAAGGCAAACCTCACTGACAGCAGATGCAACATTGTGCCTATTTTTTGAAGCTGCAGGGTGTCCCGGGGAGATTTTAGGGTGTCACTTCTTTTGTCCTCCCTCTGTGCTGCTTGACTCTTGCCAGGGCAGATGCATGCATTACACTCTCGGGACGGGGGCTGCCGCCAGCTACAAAACCAGCGAGCGGCCCCTGTCCCCCTAGTGGTGGTGTGGTCAGACAGAGAGGGCTAACCTTGGAATCCCCTCCCCCGCTGCCACATTCTCCTTTGTCATACCACCACTTGTTTTTCAATTTGTCCAACAGGCCCTGCTCGTTGAGCTTTAGCACGGCCAGGTTGACCGTATTTCTTTGAGTAAAAAAGGAGGAACAGATAAGATAGTTTGGTCAGAGGTTGGAGGGACAGACAGACAAGATGGACGTGGACCACAGCCAGGAGGAACAAGGGGAGGGAAAAGATAAGGAGAGGGAGCAGAGGGGTGGGGGAGGGGGGTGGGGATTAGAGGGGTGCAGGGGACAAAGGTGGGTTAGTGGGGAGGGATGTACCCCAGGCAACGTCTTTCCCTTTGACTCTCTTTCTAATTAAGATACTTCCTAAAGTGGTTTTGTTTGACTTTTTCTGTTTTTATTGACTCTCTTGGACTGGGCTGCACTAAGACTGTATGCTCCGCAGTGACTGTGAGATTGTAATATGAAGCGTGTTAACCAGCTCTCTGCAGCCTGCTGATGGTGCTCTTGTCCCCTCCTGATGCTCTCCTGCCTTACTGCTACTCTCTGTGAGTGGTTTTGTGTGTGTGTGTGACTCCAGTTTCCTACAGCACCCCTGAAGGGATTGACCTCCAAACAAAATCCAGGGACACAGGGCTAAATATCAGGAATTCATGATACTTCATGTTTATGAGGAGAAACTCTCCTCTTCGCTTATTAACCCCTTATTTTTTGTAAATTTTAGTAAACAATCAAAGACTTGAAGATATTTGAAACCAACAAGTCAGTTGTCTTTTTTATTTTTATAAACAGTAATGATCATTGCCCTGCAGTTCAGTTGAAAGCAATGACTTTAAAAAAAAGAAGCCACCCTTTTCACAATGCCTTTTAGTTTGATGTTTTTAAACAACAAAGCATACCTTGTGAATCCTGTGCCATTTAGCAGCCAACTCTTAGATCTCAGATGTTTTTACTGCCATAACAGTGCATCACCCAGAAAACTTCAAAGAATCCATGATTGCAACTGCAATAATATAACTTCAATGGAAAAGAGTTGACAAAATGGGTTACATTTTTCAAATCTCCCCAAGTTGATTATTTTGTTACCGACTGTAAGGGGGCTGCCTGGAAGGTGATATGCATTCAATCTAGCAAACTACAAACTACATGATAGTAGATTTAGCTAAAACACTTACATCCTTACTCATTTACTGCAATGTCCAGAAGAGTATCTACAAAACATGGCTGCAGGGGCTGAATGATTTTGTCAACTCCCTGCATGGCCTTTATAAATACATTTTGGCCCGTCTCATCTGCTTTGCTATATCGTTGTTCTTTTACAGCTACCCTTACAATACTTTGTTTCACTTGCTACCCCCCTCTGCTGTCCACTCTTTTGTTTGTGCAATGCTGTAATCAGTTGTGAAGATCTATACAACAAAGGTCCCCGCAGTCACTGTCTGCTTGTTTGTGAGTCTGCCCCTTTGTCTGTACACATGTCTATCTGGAAGTGCTATCTCATCTCAGTGTGTTCATAGACTGCTAGGCTTGTGACTGAAAGGTTGTCCGTTCAGGACAAACTAGGAAAGTAAGAGTAAAACACAGTCATTCTACGGGTTCAGCTCTCTTATTAAAGATAGTCAAGAGGTTCAGAAAGAGACAGTGTTCTCTGGGGTGATCTAATCTACAAACCATGACTGATCTCATCAACGTAAGAGGTATGCAAACAGTTCAAACATCTCTTTTTAAAGGTATGATAATAGCAGTAACATAACAATACACACATCAAAAGCAGCTATACTTCAGAATAGCACACAGTCCTAACATCCAATTTAATCATCAGAGTATTCAATCTCTTCATCAACATCATGAAATCAAATTAACGCTATGATTCGGGCACCGAGAGGAGAGGCAGGCTCACCTGACATGCACACTCCCCTGCCTCGTGTGCACCTGTTAGATCAGGTTCCCGCTGATCGAGAGAAGCCAGAGACAACCGTGGATAGTCCCAGAAATGTGTTCTGGAAGGGGGCTTAAAAAAAGGGATCTATCCACCCACTGTCTGTCACTTTTCCCTCATAAACGGAAAAAACCTTTGTGTAAATAACAAGGAATACACTACAGTGACTGGGGTTTAGTGGAACTTGTTTGCACCGCACACAGGGGAAAGTTACAGGACAGGATGTGAGGCTGATGTGCTGTTTGTGTTTTGCCTTTCATAAGGCAAATCTGAAATGCTGACAGAGAGAGATGGAGGGAGAGAAGAGAGAGCAAGTGGTCCGGCTTTGCAGAATTTAGTCAATTATTTTCCCTCAGCAGTCACTTGTAACATTGTAAAGACAAAGTCTCACTATACTGCTGTCACACAGTCATTGGAAAAATGAATTATTTGCACTGATAGAATACCTCAGTTAAACCTACTGGGACTGTTTCTGTAGGAGCAAGTTAACAAGCCAGATAAACAAGTGTCTGCTGAGGGGAAATCAAAACAAAAGGACCAACTTTAGAACTTAAACTCAGCCACTTTCTCAGAATTTCCTCCAGCTTTTGGTCTCTTTTTTTAAGGTTTACACACAATTATGTGCAATTTTTACAATTAACTACTGATTACTTTCTGATCTGGGTTTAGTTTGGTGTTGTCCAATTACCATTAATATTTTCTTTATTTAGTGTATGTAAAATTGAAGAACTATTCTTCTTTTCTCTCATTTGTGACTCAGTATTTTTGATGTGGGAGTCCTATATTATGTTTAGTTTCTAGTCCCCCCATTGGCCAGGCCCCTCTATTTCCTGTGTTTCACTTTTTGTCTCCTGTTCTTCTATAAATTCCCCCTCGAAGCTTTGGATGTAGCGGCAGCAGTCTGAGGTTCTGCCCCTCCTTGCAGTCATTTTAAGTTAATAAATCTCTCCTATAACAATCATAATCATCATCATCATCATCATCATGACTACCATCAGCGAGGATGAAAGGAACAAAGAGACGAGACAGCAGACAAATGGACAAAGTTACCTGTAAGGTGGCCCTGTGGAGAAACAGAGTGGTTAAAAGAGGAAAGAAAGATGGGATGTGACCATGCAGAGACAGTGACAGAGGACACAGAAATGGAGCTAAAAGGCCCTAAATGAACAGAGAGGTAGCCGAAAAAGTGAGGACAAGCACGGACGGACAAATTAATTTTGTTTAAGATGTCAGAATAAAAAAAAAATTAAGAAATAAAGGAATCAAGCAAACAAGAGAGGATGAAACACATAATCTGCATATTCAACATACTCATTTATATCGCTGCTGCTGGGTGAAAACCTGAAACTGCTTCTTTGCTTTTGGAGTTCATAATGATAACAAATACATAAATTGGACTGGTGCCATAATCTTTACTGTGAATGTAGTACTTGGGAGAAACAATCAATATCCAAATACTGGTCAACTGTAATTTAATTCTTAATTTGTTGTGGATTTTCACCTGACAGCAGTGACAGGTTAATCTAGGTGAAGTATAAAAGGCACAGCAGGGTAGGTGGAATATCGCAGCAATAGGACAGTATCAGCTTTGTTACTGTCTCCTATTGTTACACTATTCCACCCACCTTAACTGTGAGCCTTTCGGTGTAGCAATCCCATATCCTTTGGAGTCCAGGTTCCCCCCGACTTTCATGGTGTCACAAGGCTTGCGCTGCTCCGTGTACTCGTTCATGGTGGACTCCAGGAGGAACGCATATTTCCCCTTAGACTTGCGGACCCTCGCCACGCCCTCCGCTGTGGTTTTGGTGAAGACAGTCGGTTCGCCAGACTTCATATATGACCACATCTTCTCGTATACGGCTATTTTGGACCTCTGTGGTGTGGAGGAGGGGGAAGAGGAGAGAGCAGATGTTAATTAGGAATGAGTGGGCATCTTTTCGCTAACATACGAGGCCAGATTGTCTCACAGATGATAGTTTTCATAGTCCAGTGAGGAGAAAATTGCCAAGGGAGGAGAGTTCATCTTCATCTATGCCAGATCGCTCATGGCCAGAGCCAGCTATGGTCCAGACCTTGGTAATAATTTCCTAACAAAACCACTGTCTCTCTGCATCTGAATGATTTGACTCGAAACTGACTAAGAGTCTAAATGCACAGTGTCTTCCGTGAAGACCTGCCCCGACTCTGCCTCTGATTGGCTCTGACCCTGATATTTTCTTACCCAACCATCTCACTTCCCATGAATCAAACTCTAACTGTTGTCATCGACCAGACAGCCAATAAGTAAAACGTTAAGTTAAAGTAAAGTTATTGCCAAAGTAGTGAACATGTGCCATGTGAGGTGACTGCAGAAGGTAGTGTGTCTCCAGTGCGCCTGACAGCATGTTGTGTTCACTGCAGGGATTGTACTTGGTGATACATGCATAGTATTAGAAGATATTATTGAAAACTATTGACACTGTTCAGCAATTATCTTATGCTTAATGTAATCTTGAATTTGAACAACCAATGATTCTTTTTTCATGAGTTAGCATAGTTAGCGTGGTTGAGTTGAAAAATACTATTTACATTTAATATCGGGGAAAGTCAAGCTAGAATTTCCTGAATCCTTCAAGTAACTTTGTGAAACAAGATTCAATTGGACAAAAGGAAAACCATACTGAATGATGAAGTAATCCTACAAACAAGTTGTGCCTGACAAGAAGCATATTTCTCTGTGCTATCGAGATCAATGATTGTCCAAAAACTATAAAAACACATCAGTTCCAATGGGTGTCATGTTCCTTCATCACCGTGAACACGGTAATTGTAGTTTATTTTGAGTCGATCCCACATGCATGCCGCTGTAGCCGTAAATACTCAATAGGCAAATGTGTATTAATCCACCACTGAAAATAGTCCCAGACAAATTTACTCCTGATTAAAAAATGTCTGCTAAAAACTACAGCCAGCAACTATGAGTTTATTATTTAGCCCTTTAATATGGCCTGTTTTCAGGGTTTGTGTCTTCAACAGGGATGAATGGGCTTGGATCTGAAAGACACATAAACAGGGAAACTCAAAAGGTATTGAGAAACACATTTGTTGGCTTCTCAGAGGATCTGTTGACTCTCAGAAAAATAGTGAACATGATTTATGATTTAAGAGTGCCGTCTTAATGTTTACATGCCCATGTTCTGTGTCTATACCTATGGGTGTCCCTTCACACCTCACTGATGCCCAAAGTGTGAGCAATTATGTTTATGTATTAGGAAAATGTGCTTTTTCTATGCTTCTACAATATAAACAACAGCATTCTTCTGAGATTGAGCTCTTACACAGTGTATTATTAGTCTATGTGCTCTTACTGCATTTCATTTATTGCTCCAGTTTCTTATGATGTGGAGCAAACACCTGGGGCTGATTTCCCCTCTTACAGTTCTTGAATAAAATTACCCTTCTGATGGAGGGCTCTGTCTTCCATCTTCCATTTTGATCCTCTGGCACATAATGACATTTACAACCACACTTGAAACGTGACACTACATCTCCCATGGCAAGTCAAGCTTCAGTCTTACTCTAAATGAGTTTATGACATAGTGGCATACTGATCTGGTTGTGCCGTTATGAATTCAGAAGACCAATGCCAGAGGACATTAGTCTGGTATGATGCAATAGATTGTATTATATTGTGTGTATACCATACCATGTGTGTGTGCGTGTGAGTGTGCAGTTCTGTGCACCAGTCTATATATATGTATGTGTGAATTTATGTGTTCACATGTTCAATCAAGAGTGAAAATAACAAGCAGAGGAGTCAAACTGTCATCCTCCAGCCTGCTTCTTTCTTTTCTTTCTCTCCTGGTGATTAAGCGTTATTCTGTCGCTCTGTAAGCGACGAGCCATGGCCTCAGCCACAGAAACCAGCCCCTGGGGGATGGTGTGTACGCCTGTGTAAGTGTGTTACTGGTGCGTGACGGACACCTATTCCATAATAATGTCACTCACATCTATCAGGAACAGAATGCCCTTCTTCTCGCCATCCTACCCTTTCTCTCTCTCTCTCTCCATTTTTTCTCTTATCATTTCTCGATCTGTTTACCATCATCGATAAAAAAGAAAAGAAAAAGCGTCCCACCATCCCCTTCTTTTTTTACACCTTCAGCCCTTTTATCATCCATATTCCTCAAGTTTGATCCGTCCATCCATCTTTCACTTATTTTTCTATCCTCTGTTTTCTGTCTGGCCACAGCAAAATGTCTATGCACTAATGTGTGTTGTGCACTGTGTGTATTTGTATCTGCCTGTGTGTCACACTCTGTGTGTGTGTGTGTGTGTGTGTGTGTGTGTGTGTGTGTGTGTGTGTGTGTGTGTGTGTGTGTGTGTGTGTGTGTGTGTGTGTGAGAGTGAGACTGAGAGAGGGAGAGACAGTGATGATGATGACTGTGCACGTATAAAGCAGCCTGGCCTTGGAGGGATGGATGTGTGACAATGCGGTGTGACTCTTTCCAGATTCTTTAACAATGAGCGAGGGTGAAGGAGGAAATGGATGCTGCAAGTCACCTTCAGGCATCCACACTATGGCGAACACTTTTAAATATACATTTAACAAGCACAAATCTGCTCTGTGCACATTCAAGTGCACATATACACACATACATATGTGGCAGAATATGCATATGGAAACGCTTACGTACACACTCAAATATACTCACACATACACACACACACAGACACAGATAATTAATGGTGGTGGCGAATCCCCCTCAGCTGTGGGAGAGTAAATTGCTTTTTCACCCTCCACAGATTTCAGGCCGCTCGTTATGTTGATGATGCCAGAGCCGCTCACAGAAGCACAAACTGTCTGCTGCAACCTCCCCCTCCTCCACATCCCCAAATGCACACACTAGCGCACACATATTTACAAAGCATAACTGTAAATTGGTATATATATATACACACACACAATGCATGAGCACACAAACAATCGCCAATATTCATACAGAGCATGACTACGTGACGGAGCAGATTCGTTTTTGTTCATGAGGTGACTCTTGTGTTCTGCCCATGTCTGCAGAAAATACTAATCTGTCTTCATCAGCATTGTGCTCATGTGTGTTTCTCTGTTACTATGTGTTTATGAGTACTTATGTAATTACAATTCACATTTGTGAATAGGTTATTAGGTGAAGCCACTACGGGTTTCTTCTGGGTCACTTCACTCCACTCTGCTATAATTTCCAGCTCAATATTATACAGTAACAGCTCCCTGTAGTCTATCTCTTCTGTCCATCTCTACTTCACTGCTCTTTATTGTATAATTTAATGAAGACCATTATGATCATTGCTATATTTGACAGAGTTGGGAAGTGACTCAATGCAACAGGGGTGTGGTAAACAAACAATTGTAATGTTTGAATCTTAATCAAAAGGTAAAAGATCCCACACTGGTCCTTTTTCTTCTCGCACTCTTCCAAAACCTTGGTGTGAACTCAGGACAGCCATCAAGTCAAGCAGTTCAGCTTAGCGTCACTTCTGAAATGTAAGACTCTCAATTCAAGATCAGGAAAAAGTCATCCATTCATTCCTTTCCACCCACCTGGACTTTTGTAAATTGGTTTACACTGTCATTAGTCACTTGTCCTTGTCCCACCGACTGTCAGAGCGGATTCCTGCGGCTTGGCTTTTGTCTGGCTTCAATAACTGAAACACCTCCCTCACATTTGCTCCCTCAATACTGACTGCCAATGTATTTCAGGAGAACTTTAAGTTTGTGTTGTTTACTTTTAAAGCTGTGATCCTCTTACATGATCCAACCTTCTTCTTTTTTCCTGTTCTGACACTGGACTTTTTCTGACACTGGACTTTTTCCCTTCCACCTCGTTGATTCCCCTTTTTTTATGCTGTACAATAAGTGAACAATAATACATTATGGATTGAATGAAGGTGATGAATGCTGAAAGTATAGTAGAATGGCATTTTTCCACCTCCAGAGGGCATATTGTGCTCCATCATATTTACATAACAGTCATTTAGAAAAAGTAAAGGCCACAAGGAATATGTATGAAAATGTACATCCATTTCTTAAAAGTGCCCGGTGGAGATTTCTTGCAAACACACAATATTATGTTTACATTCAATGTTTCACACCAAAAATTAGTGTGTGTATCTATTAAGTCTAACAAACCAGTTGAAAAACATTTTCAAAGATTATGGAACCTGCATTTTTTACACGTTTGCTAGCTCATGGTCTTCTTCTTCTTCACTACGTTTCTTGATGCATTATTGCCAACAATAGTTGATAAGTGGAGCAGCAAGTCTTTATGTGTTTATATGCATTACTGGTTGCACAACAAATGGGGAGTAGCTCATAAATAGACTAGTGGTCAAAAACTGCAGGGTGCCACCTGCCACTTTTATTTTATAATACTTACTTGTTTTAACATACTGTTTGTTGTTTACCATATTTAGCTATTATTGCATTATTGTTTTTTATTTCATTTTTAGATATTTTTTTAATGTTTAAGTCAAATTCCTTGGATGTGCAATGTACTTGGCCAAAAAAATATTTTGATTCTGATTCTGTTTCTGGCAAATAATCTGGATCTTGAACTTTTGACTAGAATTTCAAATAGAGTTCTCTATGTATGAAAGCAGCTGTGCAGTACTGGTTGTACTGTATTTTATTGGCAGTATCAACATTTAGACCTGCAGCTCATCTGGGTCTTTTGGCTTAACTTAGTTAAAGTCTGCCCACTCTGAAGGATTCATGCAAAGGAACGTGTGGAGTCCATACCCCGAAGAACTCCTTCGTAGAGCCTGAGTCCAGTGTCCCGTAGGCTATCTCTGTCTGTTTGGCCAAGTCCTCTGCGCTCTCTATGGGTGAGACCATCCTCTCCACAGTGAGGAAAGCAGCCAGGTTGGCTGTGTAGGAGGAGATGATGATGAGGGTGAAGAACCACCACACACCTCCAACAATTCGTCCAGACAAAGACCTGGATAGAGGACAGACGTTGGAGAGGTCGGGAGAAAACAAGGAGGAGGAAAGAGGGATACAGAGATGCAAAATGGTAAAAATGAGGAAGGAAATGAAATGATTTGTAGAGGAGAAATTAGCGGGACGAGTAGAGGATGACGAAGGAAAAGATGAAGGTGAAGGATAAAGAGATGAAAAGAAGAGAAAGAGGAAAGAAACAGATTCAAGGTTAGTTCCTGAGTCAGAGATATGCAACACAACACGCCATAGTTTTACAAAGCATTTTCGGCACCATTGTTGCATAACTGTGAAAATGACAGTTGCGTCAAAGTAATTGTCTTTCAGGCCTCGATCCAATTCAGCACTAACAATAACAAAGCCTACATGAAACAGATTGTAATCTCGGCACTCCTACATCGCTCTCATCCTCATTCTCTCTCTCCGTGTTTACTCTCTTTATCTACCAATTGTGAGCTGAAGCATCAAAGTAAGTGGCAATTCATTTTGTTTGTACAAACTTGTTTTCACTGAGTAAAATGGAAGAGAGCAGGCGAGAGTGAGCATATGAGAGAGAGAGAGAGAGAGAGAGAGAGAGAGAGAGAGAGAGAGAGAGAGAGAGAGAGAGAGAGGGATGGGAGAAGGTAGTAACATGTTTTCACTAAAGTGCTGTAGTCAACAAAATACCTTGTTCTAATGTTCTAAGTTCTAATGGGTGCACACAGCAACATAACATATCCACGCTTTAGGAAGAGTGAGACAGAAAAAGGATGAAACATATTTGTACAGTTTTGCTTAATTATGAAATGTAGCAGGGCCACCACATTCACAGAGAATGAAAAGGAACATGTTTTGTACCATTTCCCTTTCAGATCTTACCCAGACGGTATGAAGAAAAAAAGTGTAGCTCAAGAAAACATTCACAGTGAATATGAATATATTGATGTTATTTGCACTCCTCAGAGCATCTGTGATTTCAAAGTATGTCAAGTTAAACTGACTTATGCATTTCATTTAGTAATTAAGTAATTCAGAGCTGAGGTAAAGAGCAGATATGAGTGTTCATTATCTGTTGGGGCCTCTCCACAAGTGACCCCTTTCACATTGTATATAATTATTTGAGCCATTATTAATATAACAAATGGGATTATAGTGGCTTTAACTAAATTTGGGTGACATTCATAACCTCTTTAACACGCAATCAGAAAATAAGGCCCAACATTTGTTGGACAGGTAGCCAATTGGTAATACCACCCTGATGTGAAAGCCAAAATATACAAGTTGTTTTTAGGGTTGGGTCTTAAGGAGTGTGTGCTGGAGAGAGAAAAGAGGAGTGAGAGAGCTGAGCGGTGCATTGATGCCTGACTCGGCATAAAATGTCACCTTTTGGAGCAACTCGACATTCTGCTGCTGTTCAAAAGCCAGCACACCTATTAATGCTCTCTCACACACACACACACACACACACACACACACACACACACACACACACACACACACACACACACACACACACACACACACATGTAAATATAAATTGATAGCATGTGTCCTTGAGGCATTGATCTGTTTACCTGAATTAATGAACCTGGCATACACTGTATGGATTCCCCTGAGAAAAGAGCTGTTTCATTTTATACATATTAGATGACAACAGGAGTGTGATTGATCATGATGGAAATATAGAGATAGTTTTGCACTGACAATTTGTCTCTCAAAGCCAATGGACAATGCCCAACCTGGGCTTGTGATTTGATTGGCTAGCTAGTAAACGGGCTGTGACAGCATTTATAATCTGACCTGATGGAGTGACTGTGGGATTTAGGTGGACATCCAAAGGGAAGGGTGGAGGATGAAAGCAAGCCACAGCGGAGGAAGGAATAGGACGACAGAGATAAAGAGATGGAGAGAAGGTTCAAGGGCAGTGCACTTCTCCACAGAGCGTCAGTATGTTCAGAACGATTATGTTCTCACCAAAATGTGGTGAAACATAGTGCTTTTATCTCGTGAACTTGTTGAGTTTAAGAACAGGAACTTAGATCAATTTTTTTTTTAGACATTAGATTTGGTAGTGTCACTTTAATTGACTATAACATGTAAGGAATCCATTGACATTTTTCAGTTGAACTTTAAGTTATTGATTACTTTGTCCGAAAATTTGTCCAATTAAGAAAAAACTACTGGAGCATTGGGTAATAGGGTTCGACTGATGTTTTACAGGTTTTTTTCTGGGCCAATACTACAACTGAATATTAGCAAATAAGGAGACTGATATTTGAAAATGATAGATTGAACATTTGCCATAAAATGAAAATCTTTCTGGCAACATTTTGAATAACACAAACTCCATCACAAAACTTTGTTTAAGCAAATTCAAGCATACATTTAATACAATTCTGGAAAAGAGAACTTTTCCAGCTCATCTCATGCTGACACATCTGCCTCCCCTGGTGTCTATCCTCTGTATCATTGCAGTTCCCGTACATTCAGTAACTGTTTTTCTTCTTTTATTTTGTTGTTGTTGTGAAGGCCATGTCGGACAACTGGGTGTTTTTGCAACTTTAGCGGAGAGAACTGTGATATTTTTTGCAACATCAGCAATATCTGTTTCCTCACATTTGACACAAAGCTCCGCTTGTTCAACGGAGCCGCTCCAATCTGCGAATGCGCAAGTTGATTTTTCCCATCAGTGGCACACTATCCTTCAGTGTGAATAAACTATTACTCGTAACATGTAACCAGTCAGTGCAGTGGGCGGGACATTGAGAGACACTGCAGAGCGGTGACTTCAGAACGGAGAGGCAGCTGCCTCAGAGTTTACTTGTTTAAAAAAACAAACATTATCCTGTAAATCGTAAAACTGCCGAATATTGCAGCCGATAATCGTTTAATACCTATTGGGTATTTGGGGTGGAGTGCTTCGGGAACATCTATTCTATTTCTGTGGGTGGTGCTTCTGGAATATTCTGGTAACCCAAACCACATTATTCAGACATGTTAAACAAATTCATGACTTTTCCAATTAAGACTTCTGCTGAAACCTGGGAATATATACTATATATATATATATATATATATATATATATATATATATATATATATACTATATTATAATATATACATCTTAAGTGCAATGTAAACACTGTTGTTCATCAGCTGATTGGGGTACTTCTTTCTTATATTAGCGTTGCCATTCCAAAGACCAAACTGCTTTCTGTATTTAGATATTTGCTTGACAGATTCATTTTTTTAGGGTCCACAAATTACTGCGAATGCATAGAGTGCATCTTTAAATCTAATTTATTTAGGATAGCGACAAAATAACATTCAACTCGCACAGCTACCAGAAATGAATCACCCTTGATTCCTTGATTCTTTCAAGCTTGTCCACTCAAGTTCAGTGAGGATTCAGCGCACAAACTGATGCTGATTGAATAAATTGTACCGTAAACAAAGCCATTAGAGTTAACACATCAAACCATTAGGGGAGGCCATTTTGTAGGTGTCTATGAGTTTGTAATATAAGACAGAACTGAAATGGTTCTTTATCTCAGTGGGCAGGAAAGGAACGAAAACTAATTGGCTGAGGACAACATGATTAACAGCATGTTTATTTGTAATCGTGTTGCATTTGATTTATTTGTGTGTGTGTGGATGAAAAAAGAGTGAAGGAGGTATTCACCAGTGTTTGGCCTTGGAGCGAGATGTACCTTCTTGAAGCTCATGGAGCATGCTCGCATCACATGAGACTGGTAGAGTGCACATGCATGCATGCGCACGCGCGCGCGTGTGTGTGTGTGTGTGTGTGTGTGTGTGTGTGTGTGTGTGTGTGTGTGTGTGTTCGTATGAAACAGATTTTGGTGTCCATGGATGAGCTTTGAGAATGACGTCCTTGATTATTTATGTGACATGTCAGTGTGGTTGTGGCAGTGTGAATGTGTGTGTTGCCTGCGTGTGTAGTTGTGTCGTGTGTGTTGGTATGCAACAGGCGACTCATTCTATAGCGGGTCATGTATCATCTATGATAGCCAACAGATTGCCTCCCCAATCCTCTGTGTGAAAGATTAATGGCATGCTGTTTCTCTCTCTCTCTCTCTCTCTCTCTCTCTCTCTCTCTCTCTCTCTCTCTCTCTCTCTCTCTCTCTCTCTCTCTCTCAAACATACACACACACACATAGTTCAGACCTATACAGTTTCTTTTCATTGGCTGCATTTTCTCACCTAACACACAAGAGACTGCAGTTTAAGGCCATGCGTGCATGTGATCCTGCATGAGTGTTTTAGTTTCATTCCTATGAGGATTAATGGCAGACAGATATGTTTTCCTGTGGTTCAATTGTCTACTTATTTCCTCAGATTATGATGTTTGGCTTCTTACAAGTATGACAGTTATCACAGTCATCTGAGAAGGAAAACCTGTTAATTTAATTGCCATAACGAGTGCACACAAAAATACTCAAACACACACAGACACACATGCCTCTTCACAAACACATAAAAGTACTAAAGTAGATTGATGCTGACACATCCAAACACACAAATAAATACAAGCAGCCATACTGACAAAAACAACAAAATGAGCCAGCGCTGGATAGTTGTTGTTCATTGAAATTATGAAAAGCGTAAACCGATCTATAAACATCTCATTTGTTATGCAATAATACCACATATTATATAGCAGTTTTTCGTATTGTGTAAAGTTTTACTAAACAGGCATTTTTTCTCCAACAAATGCTAGTTTTTATGGGCTCCTGATAACTGATCGTAACCTGATACATTCGCAAACTACTTTAGACACAGCAGACATCACGGGTGACGTATAGGTTCCAATTGATTATGCAAATCGTGAGAATGTTCTTGTTATTGTTATACTAATTTCCTTGTTCATCAAGACATGCAGACCGAGGAAATGAAAATGTTTGTGTTGTTATCTGATTGGGGTGCTTACAAAACATGTTTTCTCAAGTGATGGTGACAGACATGTTAACAATGTTGAATTAGACGTTTTGGGAAAATGAAGCATGAATGCTTGATTAGTACACAATAAAGGACAGAAAGACCAATGCAGATAGAAAAAAAGACAAAGATCTTTTCTTGTTCTTGTCTTTCAACTCTGTCCTACATGGAATACTGGTGTGAAATAAAGTGAACCGACTGACTGATTGGAACCGGCAGAAATACTCTGCAGTAAACGGAGGCAGAATGAAGGGCGTAAAGGCAAACAGACATACATGAAAGAACATCTGATTAATAGATCAAAGATTAGATGCAGCAGGCAGATAATGAAGGAATGATGAAATAAAATAATAACAGGGATCATATCAGTGGAGCAGAAAAGATAAGATCTATAAAAGCTAGGGATGCACCGGCTGCGATGCTGATATTGGATATTGATCAGACGCTGACTCAAATAGCTGGACCGGTATCAGTGACCACAGGGCCAATCTATTCAACTCAATTATATTTGTATACTATATACATAATACACTGGAATTTTTATTTATTTAAGTTGCTTGTGTCCAATTTATTATTTTAATGATAAATAATAATTCATATATATTTATTTTTGACATGTTGTTTTACAAAGTTAGGCCGGATGTTGCCTTACACATCAAAGAAAGATCCCGGTTACTTCCACATAGTGAGGCATAGAGCTTATTAATTAAACACAGGCATCAAATCGTGCTACCGGCCAGTACCCAAAGCCCAGGTATTAGTATCGGGACTGAAAGAGGCGGATCGCTCCATCCCTAATAAAAACTATTACTGGTGAAATTCATAAACACAGTTCGAATCAGTGAGATCATTAATCAGTAGACTTCAGTGTTCCACTCCAGATAGTTAGTCGAACCTTGAGCTGGATCTGTTGCTATCATTAACTATTCAACATACCCAGGGCCATTTGCTCAATACTTACACATGACACACACACACACACGCACGCACGCACGCACGCACGCACGCACGCACGCACACACACACACACACAGCCAGAAGTGCATAAGTGCTCTCACCTAGCAGTAGATGCACATCCACACACAAGAGAGCTGTAATTTCAGATGGTTATTGACAGAGACAGATCCAATCCCTCTGAGATGTCCGCTGGTGATCAGTTTACCTCTCTCTCCCTCTCTCGGTCTTCCTTAATGTACAACATGTCACTTTTTCTTCTGCCATTTATAGATTTCCACTATTTTAAAATTCCTGTCCCATCACTTCACTGCCCATTACTTTGTCGCCACCCTTGTCGAGGTGACCGGACCAATTGCCGCCATTACAAACCCAAAAGCCTGGGCTGAAAGATGACAGGTGTGTGCGGTGCAAATGCCATCTCAAGGTCACTCTGGAGATGTGTGTGAGTGTGTGCATTCATGTCTGCTTCCAGCCATTAGCTTCTGCTTGATCAGGAAGGTGAAGGAGACAGAAGTTAGGGTGTTTGCAAAAGAGACAGCATGTGTTTGTCTCAGAGGAAAAAAAAAATGCTTCCTATCACGAGTATGCAGACATGCCAGCATACTCATGCAGTAATTTCTAGCTATGAAAATGTGAATTAACTGAGGTGATGATTAGACAACAAAGCAGCAGATACTATCATTTAGCGAGAGAGCAAAAAAAGGCTGTGAGAAAGAAAAGAAAAAAAGAAAGATGGATAAAGAAAGAGAGAAAGTGTGTGAGTTGAAAAGGAGTGTGTGTTGTACTGTGTCTCCCAGACTGCAGCGATGACTGCAGCAGGGAGAGAGGGACCCACACTGAATACCAATAGACCTATATGGCAGCCTAATACACAATACACAACCCACACAGTATTCACACACACATGCTCACTGTATAAAGTCAAACAACCAGTGTCTAACACATGGAGAGCAGTTGACAGACGGATGCTCATAAAGGTTGTAAGAGGACATACCATACAAGAAAGAAGAGATTTTACTTTGGAAAGAAAAACACAAATGTACTGCTAATAGCCAACCAGAGAGAATGCACACACTCTCAGAAAAATATGAAAGGCATTCAACCAGTCTTTGAAAAAAAAAATCTCTACCTGTGCCTCCTTCCCTTTATTCCCGGCTCCACAGTAAATGTCAACCTCAATACTCCTCAATCACTGCTGACTAGCCAGAGACGATACAAGTGGCAGGATGGATGAAATGGATAACATCAGAGCATGAAAGAGCGTCCCATGGTTGAGTTAAACATATGAAAGATGGAAAAGGTATTAAATAACGTGAGGGAAAATACTGTGGGGCAAAGAAGTCTATCAGAGGACTAATGTGAAATAACAACCAAATAAAAAAGTTAATTCAAACTCATATAGTATCAATTCAGTAGTTTATTTTGTGTCTCGACAGCCCAAGAAACGGACTTAATTTGAAGTGTTTAATTATTCACCATTTCCTCCACCTTGTGTAGTGCCTTGAAATAACTTACTGTTTCATTGATGCTCACAGAAACTAAAGCTCCACTGGCCCAGATTTCTTTGTAAAATTACAGCTGTCTTATTGGCCTAAATCAACACAACACACAGAAGAGTGCTACTGTATTCACTATAATTGACACCCTGTGGATTTGAAACTCTGGCAGAGTATAGAGAAACTAGCAAGACATGTTCTCCAATTCTTTTAGGTATTCTCCTTTATGAGTGATTGACTGACAGTGAATAAGTGAACGTGTCTTGCAATATATCCTTAATGTAGCAATGAAAGTCAATGTCAAATATTTGATATTTAAGCAATAAGGTACGAGAGGCAGTACTGTGTCGTGCAATAATGTACTGTTCAAGGGAGTTGTTAGGCCCGACGCGCAGCGGAGGGCCGGCAAACCCTTGAACTGTACATTATTGTAGACACAGTACTGCCTCGAGTACCTTATTGCTTTTATAATACGGGTACCTGCGACTTTATAAATGTAATAGTAAGCTGCCTTTCAGCACAAAATAGTTGTAGCCGGCAAAACGTTGTGTATCGCATTTCAGCAACAGAGAAAATAGTCCCGGGACGCACGGGACGCACATACGGGACTATAAAACGGACGGCCTGGTCAGTAAATCGCAGATTTACTGACCAGGCCGGTTGAAAGTAGGGTGGAGGATGACGCTCAGCCACCGATGTAAAGAAGTGCTCTCGCTGCTTCTGTCCGTCTTTTATCCGTCATTTTTCTCCTCCATGATGTTTAGAGAACTTGCCTCGCGTCGGGAAATTATCGACGTAATTATGTCTCACTGGAAATTATCACGATTTTGTGATCAAACCCTTTTCATTCCTCATCTTTAGGTTAGGGAGGAAGTGACGTGTGTGTTGTCGTTCGTTATGCTAGTGTCGGGGACGCTACGTGAGCTTGTTAGCTGTTCCGTTTGAGCTAACTTACTGTCAGCGAAGAGCCCCGTAGCAATACTGTGAACACTCAAGCAATAAACCTGCAAGTTAAGGAAACCAACGTCTGCGAGTCGTTACTGCGGACGTGACAATATCAAAGTTTACACAAAACATGTTTGGTAACTGTCAAGCTTGAAATGACAACTAACGGTCGCGCAATTTAAATCTAGCTGTTATTTTAAGTGCGCACTGATATGGAACGCTCTAAATGTAAACAGGCTGTACAGTACTTTATGGCTGAATAAAATACACCCCGTGACTCACTCTCAACCAATCAGAATGCTTGATTTGATCTACCCGTATTATAATTCTGTATAAAGGGAATTTGCAATACACTGTGATATAGTAATATCTCTATATTTGTAGCACATTTCTGCTCAGTGAAGTTAGCATGATGACTTTGTCTGCCTGCAAAGGTGAACAAGACAATGGGAGATTAAAGGAAATGTACTGAGGGGATAGAACAATGATATGACATGATGATATGCATGACACGTCTCCTTTTCTAAGAACATGATGTAGTGTCGCTGCAGAGAACGGTGTCACAGTGAAAGGCTCATCCATCACTTGGTTTTATGGCAGAAAGCCTGGTCTGCAGGCTTATATCATTTCTTCATCAACGAATCTAATGAACACGTTAATTTCCCTCTTTTACTATTGTGTCTTTAGTTTTTTCCAAATTTTATAGCATAATCAGTCAGTCAGTTCCTGTGGAATGGTTATATGTGGGTACAAGGTGCAGTACATGCTTGACGTCTGAGCAAGTCAGTCGAGCCTCATCAATCCCGGCAGTATACACTTAAACTCATGCGTAGAGAGATTAGGAAGGGACTCTACTAATCAGCAGCTACAGGTGGATGCAGCCGATGATGACGATGATGATGATGATGATGATGATGATGTAGGGATGCTTGCAGTGAGCGGTGTAGCAGTAGCAGCTTAGGCAGAACAAAAGAGTCAGCAGAGCGTGACAGATTAAATAGACGAGTGTGGTGGGTATGTATTGCAAAGAGTGGAGTGCGTAATATGTGTAGCAGCGCAGCTCCAACGTAACGTCTGTTTGGTTTATGTTTACCGTTGAACCATTTAGACACATTGACAAAAAACAAGTTGTTCACGCAGGAAGCATTGGTCATGCCAGATGATCTGGACGGTTCAATAATGCCAATGATCTATCATAACAGTAACTAGGAACTAGTTTACATAAAATAAACTACAGCACTAACTTATCCTGCATGGCCTGTGTGGAATGTTGTGAACACAACATTGACAGATCATCACCGTCTAAGTTGATATAGCAGACGTATTAACAAACAGTTGCTTATTAACGCATCTCTAAATCACGTCAAATTTTATTATAATATTCTCACCTTTACAGTAGCTTTGTTTTTGATCAAATATCTGTCTTTTTAGCCTCTTAATGCTCCACTATGGTCACCAGGTTTTTTGTATTTAGTTGAAAGCTTTCTGCAGCAGCAGAAAACTACACTATGAGAGCAGTGTAGAAAGAGTGAACCAAAAAGGTAAAGTTACGGGCCAGACAGAAAAGCAATGAGGTGAACTCACTATAAAGCTTTGTATAGTTGATGGGAGCTGCAGGTGATAATTATTTGCAGGTTTATCATTATGAACGAAACCGTTCACATTATCACATTGTTTTCATATCACCATTTAATACATTGTTCTAATAACAATATAAATTATAGCCATAGGGACAAGGACACACTGACTCAATTACTGTTTTCATAAATGTGTGGTTTACCCCCTCCTCGGCCTCCTCCTCCATGTTCCATTCAATCTGCTCTCTGATCATCCTGAAGCCACACCTCTAAACACAGCTGTAGTACCAGTGGCGTATCTCTCCATTAAAGCATTGTGATGATTTCATCATCATAAAGTTAACTTCAGCTTAAGTTTGTGTTGAAACCTCTTTGAAACTATGAAGTGTAGATAAGTTTTAGATTTCTCATTACACGAATAAAATAATTTAGGACTGCATTCATCTTGGTCTACAGAGGAGCTGTGCTGTATTAGAAGTGACAGGGCCAGGTGATTTGTATGACAAACACTGCCCTCATGTTAAGCATCACATTATCGCTATGACAGCTGTGGCTTACGCACACACATCTATAACAAGTCCTGTCAGTGATGGAGAGGTCTGCATGCGTGTGTCGTATTGTTGGAAAACTGCTGAGTGGGTGTTTTTTCTGCATAAGCAATGTCAGAGTGTGAAATGTCTGTGTGTATTCCTGTGCATTTAGTGTGTGTGCATGTGTGTTTAGTGTGTGTGCGTGCTGCTGGTGTGAGTGGTTTCTATTTTGTGTGTTGGGGATAGAATTGGCCTGTCAGTCACAGTATAGTGGGGAGGAGTAGGAGACGACAGGTGTCGGGGAGCGGGGGAGGAAGGAGAAGAGAAAGTGTGAAAGAGATAGATGAAAGAGCGCAGAGGAAGGGCAAATAAGCAACAGAGGATGAGGATGAAAGTTAAGTTTGAGCAACCAATGTAGAACTTTTATCCCTTTCCCAAAAGTGAAACGCTAATGGAAATCCAGCCGACATGTTTGAAAGCTACTGGATTTAACTAGATTTTAAAGCAGAAGTAAAGTCCTTGAGATGAGAAAACGATTCTTAAAGATTATATGCATGTCAGTGAGCCTGGACATGAATTAAAGTTATTATTGAAAAAGGAGTTAGGCTCTCTGGGTTTAAAAAAATGAGAAAAAAAACTTTCCGTAAATATTCCTAATACTGAACATTGAGTATTCGGAACACCTACAAAATAAACCCTATTTCCTGCTGCACAGGCAGTGATGTGTTTTTGCGTATAAAGCTTTTAATATTTATGAGATCAATAACAACAGTTTGTTTGGACCAAATGGAAAGTTAACAACATGTAGGAAGCTTCAGTTGTTCAAACAAACATCACAACAGTGACTGAATGCTTCTCACTAAGAGTGTCACCAAAGTCAAGACAAACAAGAATCGTCTCGCACATAATCACGTTGAGGATACAGAATCAGAAATGTCATATCCGTGCATCTTCAAAATAAATCTGAATTTGTAACTGTTCACCTTTGTCCGTCAGCACAACATGAACCACTGACCACTGTGTCAATGTCTATGGATAAAGTGAGCCGTGTCCTTTCACATCTTTGCTTCCAGCTCTTATTATTCTTTCACGCACATTTTGCTCAACTGCTCACACCTTTTCCTTCTTTCAGCTCGTCGTCTATCACTCTTTGCTATCTGCTTCTCTCTTTAGATTTGCTCCCTAAAGGTCTTAAGTATGATGGTCATGAATATTTCACTAAACTACATTCTCAGGTTATCAATAATAAAATGCCATATTCTTATAAATATTCTAAAAATACAGCCGGACTCTGCCTCTTCAGTCCTGCATTAAACATTCATTCACATCTAGAAAACTGTTAAATCTCCCAAAGCACCACACCCATGTGGACATGACCATTGCACTATGTGCAGGTGTTTTCGTCCCACCTCCATTATTATGTATGTCTGCATTTCAGGCACATCTTAAGCTTCTGTAACACACTGTCTTGGAGAAAGCTAGAAATGTGCGAGGTGAGTGATTCACAAGGACAACAGTCTGAATCACCGCAGCCTAATACTAAAGCACTCTACATTACAGACAGTTAGACAGCCACACACTATCCCCGGCCCACACACACTCTCTTATGAACACTTCCTGCGTACAGCCTCTTGTGCAACACTATCTCTTACTCAGTCCGAGGCACACACGCACAACAAAGCACTCCGTTTGTCTCACACACTACATGTCCCTCCCTCACCGTGGTGAGATGTCGCAGCCCTGTTGCATGAAGGCTCCCAGTGAGAACCAGAGGGAGTTGAAGATCCCAAACTCATTGGGCGGTTGGTCGGTGGGGCCCAGCTCTGTTGTGCCTTCCTCTGGTTCCTCGGCATGCCACTCATATGGACTGAAGCGACTCACCTGAGACATAGAAGGAAAACACAAGTGTCATAGATATGTTAGAGGTCTATAAAGGAAGAGTGACCAATGCAATACACACAAAAAACTACTTTTATGGAAGACAAACATGTTTCCTTGAATATGCAGACAATCCGGTGTCATAGGAGTTATGCTGACCTGATCTTGACAATGTAAACTTGTATCTCTCAAATTAATTATTTGCATTTCTTGCATACAGCATGGTGTGTGATTGTATTTCTGTCCAGATAGGACGCCTTTATGAACCTAACAATTTCCTGCACAGAAGCTTTCTCCAACACTTCAAAAGACATTGCAGTTGAGGAGGTAAGGGCAATGTAGCCATACTTGAAAAGCTATTAAATTATTAAATGTATTGAATCGTTGTAATAATCTTTTAACAAATACACACAGTATATTCTCAGAAACATCCGGATACATGATCACTGATGACACAATGTACTATATATAGAGAGAGAGAAAAGTGCATCCAGCAGTAAGAACTGCCATGACAAGAATCTCCCATAAAGTTGACCAAAATGACTTCTGATCAGCAGGAAATGTGTCCTATAATGATCAACAAGGTCAGACAGGGCAACATGTGCTGTAGTCCACTAGTTGAGGATTGTAATTATAATTGTATTTAAATACATTGTATTTTGAGCCTGTGAGCTCGGTTCTTCAAACTCTTACAGCCCTGCAATCCCAACTCAAGTACTGACTTCTAGTTTTTTTTAAATCACTCACCAAAAACAGTACGACACTGACTCCAATGTAAGCGAACACTATGCACATCCATATCTCGTAGGCCAGCGGGTCCAGAAAAGAGAAAACACCGGGCTTAGACTTCTGGGGCTTCTTGATCATGATGGAAATGCCCAGAGACATGAAGGGCTTTGAGAAATCGATCACCTCTTCTCTCACCAGAGTGATGGTCAGTGGGGCAACAGCAATTTCTGCTTTCTGCAAAGAGGTGTCAGGAAGAATAGTGTTTGTTTTAGTCATATTGTAGTGGTAGTTAATGGGCAGCAACTTAACGTGAAGAAAGATAGATTCTATCTAAAAAAAGTGAGGACAAAGATAAAGGAAATAGAAATAGAAAAAATTCACAAGAAGCAGATAAAGTAGACATAAACCGAAACATATCAGTTTTAAAGCGGGAGCAAGAGAGGGAAAGAAAGGGAATTGTGGTACAGAGGGGGAGGGAAAAATGTTGAAAGAGAGAGAGGAGGTAGAGGGAAAACCAGAATGACAGAGAAGTAATTCATACGTAGGCATGAAAGTGACACTGACGGAATATAAATTAGTCTTCAAGGACACATTTGTGTGCATGCACACGCGCAAAATCTATAGAGTAAAAAAACAAAAACATTCAGCACACTGAAAGCGGTTTTACAAATAATGGAATGCGGCCACTGATAACATCATTAATTGTGCATTAATTCTGCACCTTCTCAAGGTCCAAAACACAAAAGGTTTTGTGCCCATGACGTTACAGCGCAAACACACCCATACAATTTTGCATCAAAGTGAAATGTGCCTTTTTTTGCACTTGATTGCAATTATCCATAAGGCAAAGTATGCATGTGCTTAAAGCCAATATGTGGATTGTAAGAGTCAGCCTGAGCCAGAGTTTTCTTCAGGAGGGCCACTTCCATTCAAACCTCTCGAAGGTCATTAAGACACAGAAAAAAGGGAGCAAATGTAAGTCTATGATTTGGAAAGTGGGGGGAGACATTTTTTTTGTATAATAACCTTATTTATAATTTTTGTTATCTTGTATTTATTTCCCATGACACCAGTGTCATTGCATAATGTGACTGCATCCCAAAATAAATGAGTTTGAGCGGACACCACTTATACATGCGCTTCAACGACCACCAACTCTCGGAAAACGACAACAATTTCACTGTAACTGCATAAGCTATACTCTTTGTGAATTGGACTGATTTTGCAAGGATGCTCATTTAGATAGAAAGAGGCCAATTGTGTACTCAATACATGTATATTACCTAATTTAAATTGTCCAAATAGCACAGGAATACTGAGCCGCTATTTGCTTGACAGGGAAGTTGGTGCAGCGTGTAGCATTTAGGGGGATCTATTAGCAGAAATGGAATATAATATGAGTGTATAATCACCTGAAAACAAGAATTACAGGGTTTTAGATCATCTACAGTAGCCCAGAAAGGACAAACCACTGGTTATTTGTGTTTTAGCACTTTTGCGTCAGGCACCGTAACTCTCCTCCACACTTGGCCCACGGGATAAGTTTCAGTTGTTTGCAAACTGCAACCTCTCAGCTAGATGCCTCCAAATCATAGACACTATACCGTTCAGCGTGTAATTCACTTATCGTGTGTTCTTTAAGAATTACAAGGTTTGTCTTAATTGTGCAGGTTTATCGGCTACAAAAAGCTGCGCAATCCTTTTTTGAACTCGCCTCTGCGCATCTTTTTTTCAGTAACTGCGTGTGTCTACCAGGTCTGCAGTCTCAACTGAAAAAAGGCTACAATAGCAGAGCAGATCACGTTACTTCACTTTCTTCACTACAAGGAGGAAGGCTGATACAATGCACGGAGAATAAACAGCAAAAGAAAAACAAGGCAGGAAGAAGCAATATAGAAAGAGAGCAGGGTAGGAAAGGGCAGAGGAATGCCAAAAACACCAAACCCAATTCAGACAGAGAACTAACATAAATTAGAAAGTGAAAGCAGGGTACAAAAGTACACAACATGAAAGAAAAGGAGAAGAAAGTAACAAAACAAAGGACAAATCCCTGTGTTTTCTCTATGTGGCAGAAGAGTCATTAGAGATGACTGCAAGTACATTAAGCTGACGCTTTTATCCAAAGTGACTTACATTTTTGCTCTATACACCGTAGACACAGCAACGGGGAACAATTAGGGGTTAAGTGTCTTGCTCAGGGACACTTCGACGTGTGAGTTATGGGGGGACTGGGGATCGAACCGGCTACCTTGTGGTTGCGGGACGACCATTCATCCCCCTGAGCTATAGCCGCCCTAATAAGAATTAAACCAGATTAGTCATTGCAGCTGTTCTGCTGTGTCACCTTCCACTATATACAGTTTCTGGAGGCTAATTAATTCTGTCAATGTTCTGCAGAAAACATCTCCACTTTCACTTTTCCTGCAAAATGACAACTGTCTTCTGCATGTTGATAAAGTTTGCATCAAGACAGCAGTGTGAAATCTCAGACCATGCATGGGCGTCAACGGCAGTTAGCCAGCTTGCCAATTTCTCAAGGATAAGTGAACCCTCCAACACACCGAATATTTGCAGGAAACTGACATGGTAACTAAGGAGACGGAGAGCTCAAGACAATTTGATGTGCTGCATTGGAGTTATTTTAAGCATTTCTCATCTGTTGCGAGCTGGCCTGTGGCAGGGTCACAATAGCAAGAGCAAGAGCACATACAAATACCATGTAATAACCCTGCTGTATATATTATATATTAGATTATAAGATCACAATGTTGAGTCAACACAATTTTAAGTTTAAAACTCGTTCTTCTTTTTATTTTGACAACTAGTTACCTCAATAGTGTCATTGTACTTGTATTAACCTTCTTAATTTTGACAGTAACATTCTTACCTGTATGTTTTGTGTGTATACGCGTACATGAGGTTTAATAGTTATGTTGCTAATATTTGTAATGTATTTTAACCTGTGTGCATGTATTTTAACCTGTTTGAAGACAACATGTTGGGATCTGAGAGCTTGTAATGGACATTTACCACCGTTTACTGTCATTAAATAGACTGAACAGTGAAATGATTGATCGTAAAAAATAACAAAATAATCAAAAGTCCAAATATTTGCCATCCAAACTTACCCCATACACAAGCTCTCCAACCATGCCGTTCCATATCTTCGTCTCTGGATCCCTGGCTCCATACTTCCCATCCGGTACAACGGAGATCTTGTATTTGATTCCAATGTGTTTGGCAATCTCGGAGGCCAAGTCCACACAGTATCCTTCAAACTGGTCGTTGCCTTCATAGAGCTCCCAGTTCTTCTTCAGCATCACATAGGGACCCTCCTACAAAACAAGCATAAGGGGAGAAAGACACAACTGTTTGGAGGAACATGAAAGCAGCAACTATTAAAAGAAGGAAAATTAAAACAGCAGTTTGGTTGTAAACATTGTACCAAGGAAAAACACATATTGAAGATAGGCACAGCCCTATGCTGCCACATTAAACTGGACAACAACTTTGTGATGAAAGAAGAGTTTCATCATAACATTAAGATTCTGAAGTGTATGCATTTATAAGAGACAGATTTAACCATACATGGAAGACAGTGAAGGTAAACTGAAAGTCACACATCCTTTTGTAGATCCTCATCTTTTTTTTTTTTTTTACCATTAGAGGAGATACACATCTTACAGACAATCCATCTTGTCAGGAAAACACAGCAACCACTTGAAAAACAACTTGACAGAAACAGTTGCACAGTTAATAAAATTGTGGGAAAAACGTAGAACATTTCTTTTTTTTTTTTTTTAAAGGCCACGTTTTGGATAGATGTTTTATATCTTGTGTCTGACTTCTAGTGACTTGTTTTATGCCTTCATCTGACTTTACATGCCTCCACTGGGACCTGCACCTGAGTCAGTGCAACACTAATGCTGTGAGGATAGAAATGTACAAAAGAGAGGAAAAATACTGAGAGAGGGAGGAAAAAAAGGAGAAGGAGACTGCTGCTTTGGTAATGTGTCATAAGAGGTAGAGTGATTTCTGTGCAAGCAGTAAACAAAGATGAAAGCAAAGAGAGAGTTTAATGTTTTCTCGAGAGATGGTGGGTGTATTAGCGATGACACACACACATACACACAAACATATTTACAGATAAGCATGCACATACATTACCACACCTATGCAGGATATCCACAGAGAAAAGAAGCACACATACTGACTTTTGAGTGACAGCGCATTCGTCAGGAGCAGTGAGTTATGGTATTATGCCTGAGGCTGCTCACCCTAATCCAACTGAAACCAAGCCTATTAAAATGCTATCAAACCCTTTTTAATCAAAGACTAATCTCATCTAATTAATCAAACCGGCTTTCATAATATCCAACACTCTCCTGCTATGAAATGGTTTATAAAGATCATAAAACACAATAAAAGATGATAACATGATTTGGATTGAATTCCTCATTCAGGAAATTGATTCATATTGAAAACAGCTATAGTTTAATCAAATACGATTTTAGACATGTTACAAAAAAGGGTAAAATGAGCAACAAAATCCCTTTGACACAGATTTGGAGGGAGCGATCCTCAATCTGGGAAACTGAATATATTTTGAAAGAATCAATATCTAGATCAGAAGAAAGCAGGCAGGGGATGAAAATAAATCGTACAATGGAAACTGCTGGATTTATAAAGGAATCCTCTTTCTCTTCAGTAAACAAAGAGCTTGAAATAGAACCATTTACCTGCGTACTTGTCTATGACTGAAAGGTGAAATAGGGAGAAGATATTTTTATGCTTTTTCAATTATGGTTATTCAAACTTGCTAAACATTAACACGCTATCATATATATTTTGAGCATGTTATCATGCTGTACACTCTTCCCGTTTCTAAATCCAGACTGCATGTCCATTTCTGTGTGCATAAACCACATTTAACATTGATATTGAACATTCATTCACACATTTGAATTAATAAAGATAATATAAAATGTACATAAAGATTGAGACAAACAAAAAACACCCCGAGCATTGCATTATTACATTTCTTACAAACTATTATACAGTCATCTGTATAGGATTTCCTAAAACAAAATACACTTCTTCCAAAACCAGCTACACAGATAAGAAACTTTACACTTGATGAACAACACAATCATCATCATAATCATCATCATCATCATCATCTTCATCACCATCATCACCAATTACAAACATTTGCCCCATTGTGTTCAATGTCAGAACATACAAAACAATTTCCCCTAAAATATCATTATCAAGGATATTAGCATGTCCTGGGGAGCTCATTCCATTGAATCAACATGAATCATAATGTTAATGAACAGCAAACAGTTTTAAGTAAATTCTCTCATACAGATCAACTCAGCCATGAGGACTACTCTGTACTGTAGCAGGATGAAGACGAGAAGTTATGACGATGCGAGCTAAAAAAAAGAAAAAGAAAAAGACAATACAATACCACTGTGATTGATAGTTGTAGTCTACTTACTTATATCGAAATGTACAGTATTCACAATCATCTTGCTGTCTTTTTTCACTTCAATATGTGTTACTTTGCATCATAAGCTTGATGTTTCTAGGCTGGTGCGATATTAACTGCCCAAAGTGACATGGAAGTTTGTGAGGAAATGTTCTTAAAGAAAACATTTGGTGAATGATAATAATTTGCCTGTTTGTTGCATGCAACATTAAAGTTGCAATGGCAATAAGGGAATATTTAGCTCAGGTTGTTTTCAAGTAATTACAAAAATGATGATAATGCTGTAACCAGATGGACATGATTGTATTCATTAAAAGCTGCAGGACTTGGCAGACTGGTTTCAGATACACTGAAACAAAAATTCAAGAATCTGGAACCAACAAAATAGAAACTTTGAGCCAAATTGTCCAGAGATTGTTGTCCCATCTATTTCATCTAATGGACACAACAAAGGATGAGCACTTCATACAGTAAGCTTATTATTTTTTAATTAATTCAGCGTTTCTCATTCAGAGAAATTTGACATTTGGGAAAATATGTTTATTTGCTTTCTTGTTGAGAGTTAGATGAGAACATTGATGCCACTCTCATATCTATCTTTGAAATATGAAGCTACAGCCAGAAGAAGGTCTGCTTAGCTTAGCACAGTGACTGTCTTGTTGACGCTGGGAGGTTGCAGGCAACCAGTGGATGCTTCAGGAAGTCACTGCTCCAAGCCAAGTAACACCCATGTTTTCATTTTTTACTCTTTGTCCTTCGATTAAATTAGATGTTATAAGACATGAGACATCTTAATTAGTGCATTCAAATTTTTTTGCATTTAGATAGAGCAAAGCTAACTAATTCCTACTGTTTCCAGTCTTTATGATAAGCTAAGCTAACTGGCTGCTAGCGACATGTCAAAAAGACATGAGAATGGTATCAATCTTGTCATTGAACTCTCTGAAAAAAAACAAAGATGTGTATTTTCCAAAATGTAGAACTATGCCTTTAATATATTTATTTAAAGTTATAATTTCTATAAAGTGTCACACATCAGAAGATTGTATCATCAATGACCCCCTCCCCTCCCTTGAGAAATGTAAGAGGGCTATTTCGCTTCACTTTAAATCATTGAATCTCAAGGGGAACCACCAACTTAATTTGTGTTAACAAGGAGTATGCAACCATCTCAGTTGCCTCCTCCATTGAATTTCCCTCATGTGTATCAGGTTAGAAGGTCAAGTGTTTGAAATCAGATCAGGCTAGTTCATTTTGTATCATGTGAGCAGCTACAGACAAACAGACACAGACACACAGACAGATGCAAACAAACCAGTGGGAGCTCTGCCAAAGGTGGCCCTGTTTCACTTTAAAGCCTCCTCAAGGTTCGTTATCAGTTTCCCCCAGATGCCTTTGTCTTGGTGTGAAGGTAATAATGCCAATGCTGATCAGGTGGTTGAAAGGAAAATAAAGGGAGAGCATGGAAATGCGGTTGGAGAGAGGGATGTGGGATATGTTGGCTGCAAGAAACTACAGAATGAAGATGAAGGAGCAGATCAGAATACAAACAGAGAATAGCTACAGTGAGAAGAGGAGATAAATCGGTACAGAAAAAGGGAGTGTGAAGGAGAGATAGAGGAAGAGGAATATGGCAATGTGAAAAATGTGTAGGAAAAGAGGAGGAAAGCAAGACAGAAGAAAGACTGAGAAGACAGACATAAAAAGGGAAAACGGTGGGGAAAAAGAGGGAGAACAGCTTTGTAGAAGCAAATGTTTGGAGCTGATAAGACATGAAACGCTTCACACTGGAGCCAACAAGGCCGACAGGACTTGTTATGTAAGCCAGTTAGCCAACCAGCGAAAAAAGACAGGCACCCGACTGGACAGTCACCTAACTGTTCAGTCATTGATTCAGGCTGCCATCTGGACGCTCAATCAATTAAGCATCTAAAGAGCCAGACCTTTGCCAGACGTAAAAAGTTATCCAACCTCCGTCGTTTAAATACGCCTACCAGTCATCCTTTCAGATTGCCAAAGAAGTATGTCGTCAATTGGTCAATCAGTTCATTCATTCATTGAATACTACAATGATTGTACATAATCATCTATCCAGTCACATATTTGGCCAGGGAGCCAGTGTGATTATCTTCCAGCAATTGTACCATAAAAAGAGCAAGGCAGTTCAGCAGTCAGTCGAGCAGCAAACAAATGACAGTCAGTCAGCATCCAGACTGTTCATCACAATGACAATCGTCTGTCTCCAGACGACCTGTCTGGCTGACACAAAAATGTGTCAGCCAGACATGAAGACTGTGAGCTGCTGCTACATCAGTCCACCAGGTAACTAACCAGCCTGCCAAAAACAAGCCTTGTCGTCAGTCTAGCTAGCAATTCAACCACCACCCATCCGGTCCATCAGCCAGTCAACATCCACAACACTTTTTTAAGACACCATTTTTTTGGTTGAACATATTTTTCCAAAGCCAATATTGTCAGAAGTTTTCGTATTTTGTCTTCTGTTTATGTAATTTGACCTACTTTATACTATCACATAAATAATGTAACTCCCTAATGACAATTTCCCATCTTCAGTTCTATGTCCTGCATCCTGATGTGGAGCCTTGTGGGAAATGAACATTGATGTTTCTTTATAAAAAAAACACTATTGGAGAACAATTTAACAGTGAATGGACTCTGCAGTTTGTGCCACACCTTGTTCATCCATCATAAGACATATATGTAAAGCCAAATGTAATCGATTAGAAGTCAGAAAATCTATTATATTTTAATAGTATATCAAAGCCAAAAAAACATTAAAATCACTAAAGGAGCATTTTGTATGCTGCAATTAACTATGAGCCAAAATTGAAAGCATGAACAAGAAATGGTCAAGTAGTCAGTAACTGGTAAATGTCAACAGACTTAACAATCAATCTTCATTAATCCACTTTGCTGCAATGCTAGTGTGAAAGTTAGACAAGTTAAAACAAGTATATTGGCTCATTATAATGCCATGTGTGGGGAACTCTTGTGCTTCAGTCAAGCGCCCCTAGTGTTACATTCCTTTACATTCAGGTGGTGTAGAGCTCTCACTGGAACTGCAATACAGTAGAGGAAAGTTGGCTGAGTAAGCATGACTGAGTAGTTTTACAGAGTGATGGAGCAGAAAGATGAAGATTGAGGGAGAGTAGTATCCCAAGGTGAGGACAGCAAAATGCAAGACTGACACAAAGATCTGTCCATGTATATCTCGCCTCCAAAAACAAAAGTATATAGAGAAATAGAACAAATTATACGTTTTGGTGTTGTTTTCCTGCAGCTTCTCTGTAGTGTAGCAGAGACGGTAGTGGTGATTGTTGTGTCCTCGAAAGGAGTGAAAAGAATCTGAATTAACAGGGCTGTCTGATGGTCTGGTGATTTTGTCAAATCTTGACAGCAGCCACAGTATCCGTCCAACTGTAGCTATTGTCATGAGGAGCACAGCGAGCAAGGCATCTCAGGGCCTTGCAGGCTCAAAACATGGTGGCCGTGAATCCCCTTGTCATCTGTCCCTCTTTGCCATTTCTTCTGTTTTAATGCAGGACAAGAAATAAGTTTGAACCCCCCCCCAAAAGAAAAATCACCTTTCAAACAAAATACACATAAAGCCAAAAGCAAAAAATAGAGCACATGATTCTTCGCACAGAGCTTTAGAGACACTCAGTCTATCCAGTCTATCAGTATGTCTGTCCCGAGGGTTTGCGACTCAGGTGAGCCTGTGAGTCGCTCTGTCTGCAGACCCGGCATCAGTGTCGCAGCAGAGGTTTCCTCATCATCAGAGGCTGCAAAGAGGAGGAGGTGACTGAGCTAAGGTTAGCCAATGCCTGCTGAGGTCACCATTCACAGAGAAATATACAGGTGGGGTAGGCATGGGGGTTGATGAGATGAGTGGAGTTAAAGAAAGACGGCAAGACACAGTTAGAGAAAGGGAGGGAGAAAGAGAATATAGTGAGGTTGGAAACAATCATATGACAGACAGACATGGGTGGGATAAAATAGGGAGGGAACAGACCTCGAAAAGACAAATACAGTAATACCGAACTCTGTTTGCACACAAACCTCTTTCTCAACCACACAAAATGAATGCAATTAGATATTTATCACATATTATATCACAGAAAAACAACTTGCCCTTCATTTATTTTGTGTTGATGTATTTTTATTTGCTTGTCTTGGGCCTAGCTAAAGGCCCCACACACTGCAGCTTAACACATTGCCAGCTGAAGTGTGCATGTCTGAAGGCATGACTGTCACTGGGGACATTTAGTCCAGCTGAATTCCTTTTTCTGAACTCTTTCCTGCAGCATGTGTTTTCTCCCCTCCTGTGCAGACCTGACTGGCCAGTTCTACTCCTGGCCACTGGGTGTAGACTTTCACCCTGTTATCAAATCTTTGAACATTTATAGGTATTTGTATCGCAAGCACTACAGTGCAACTATATATATTTTGGTCATACTTAGGAGTTTGCTGGATGAAGCAAAGTGGCTTGAGACAAAGTGCTGAATTGCCAAAGCTCAAGCATCTGTGGCTTGTTTTATTTCAGGGCTGAAATTAGTCTTTTGAGTTGCTTTCACTTGCATCATTTTGCATGCCCAATTGAATTAGACTGATTGCATTTACAGGAAGGGGATGGCCACCATAAAAAGGCTGCAGATGGGTGAAGTGAAATCAAATGTAAGCAGAGGATGTGCACAAATCCAGCGATTAGCCATCCTTTATCCGTGTTTGTGTAAGAAAGAGGAGTAATTATACTGGGCTGCAGACTGGTGTCTATGAGAAAGCCATTTGAGGAGTCTGGACTGAGGTCACTTCTAAATGGTGATCTGAGGTCAGTTTTAGATTTGCCTACTAATGAGACATTAATGTAATCTTCCAGCTGGATAAGTGCCACTCCCTCCTGGCTGAGCTCTGTGAGCTCTCTTCAACTCGTACAGCTCATCCTGCTCCAACCTGTTTTTTCTTTGACATCAAAAAAACTCTGCAACATTACATCCACACATTGTACTTCATCCTCTGGCTTTCTGTATCCTATGAGGCAACTATTAGAATATTTGTCTAGACTGTCAATCATCTTAAATGCGTCTTGCAACCCTTTTTTATTTGGAAACACCGTAGTGCAGAAGCAAAGCCATGCCTGCATTGGTCATTATCTAGTACTGTTTAACCACATTCATGCTGGGCACCTGATGTTGCTTGAAAAATTACAGATTTGTTTTTTTCTTATTTAGCACACTAACATTGTTATTAATCACTTGTTGTGCACCTTATTTGACATTTGCATTTGCAGTAATCCTGCTTCTTCGTAAACGTTAACCCTTTACATGAAGCACATGGGAAATCAGGTGAGTGCAAGGTTTTGTTGAAATTAAGTTGTGGAATTGGAAAGACTGTTGTGTGTTAAAGGACAGCATCAAACAAATCTCAAAGAAGCGCCCACATTATGCAGAAATGAAAGCAGTCTGAGGGTACATTACCATGATGGTTGTCACGACTACTGTGCGGTTCTCCATCGACGTGCTGTCATTGGACAGAGTGCTTTCACTCTGGACCAACACGAGTTTGTCGATGTCGTTCCAGTAGCCAAACTGAGAGAAACAGAGTGATAAGAGAGAAATATATATTTATATATAAAATAAATGAAACCCTATGTGAGAAGAGAGAAAGGCATGAAAAGAAATGAGTCAACAGGATGAACGCGCTCCAGCAGATTTCCCATTGGAACTGTAGAAGATATTGAGAGATATTGACTGTGAGGCAGGAACTTTCAAATGAACACACATCGCTGTCAAAGGAACAATTGAGAAGCTGGAACATGATGTGATTTCTTTATTATAGGCGCTAGATGTACGTTTCTTTTCCAGTCAAGAGAAAGTATGAGAAGTTGCCGCCTAAGCCTTGTCCTCCTACTTTGCTGTTACAAATAAGGGTTATGTTCAAACTTTCCTTATTTATGTCACTGTAGAGGTTTACGTACCCCCAGGTTGAATGGAAGCTGCTCCCGAATATACACTATAAAAAGCTATTAAAACTCAAGCCGTGATGGTTCAGTTGCAGTTACATAAACACATTCATATAACTGCAGTAAGACAGTTATTAATTAAGAATTCTGGAGATAATTACGCAGTAAATGATTACTTGTTTAAACAATTAACAATCATAATGTATAAAAAAATAACTATGCAGAACTGATTAAAAATTACAGTTATTATCCGTAAACAATAACAGTAAGTGTATGTCCTTTCAGTGGTGATTAAAGGGAGCTTTCCTTAAATTTTACATGCAGTTATTTAGACATTTCTTTTCAGCACCAAATCCGACAAATAAATGACAGAAACTGAATGGAATAAGTTGGCTGTGGTATATTTCTGATGTTGTTCAACGGACAAATTCAAAGTGTTGTTTATTATTGTATAGACAGCCTACCTTGCGTGGTCCGTTGCTCTTTAGTTCAAACACGTCCATGGTATAGTTGACCCTCCGACCGTAGTGATCAAACTGAATGTTTCCAGTCAGCCCCTGAATACGCACCTGTATTTATAACAACAATGATAGTAAGGACTGGAGAGAAATAAAAACAAAACAGTTATTATCCTTAAGATTTTAGTCTCTGCGATTTGGAAACAGCCATAGTTACTGGTTGTACGATTCTGAGGGCAGAAAACACACCTTGATCAATATCTATTTATAGAGCAGCCAAACACTAACAGTAAGCAGTGAGGCGCATATCTATGAGATAATATTACAACGCTGGATTGTATGCATCCATAATTTTCTGCCCATCCCTTGTGCTTAGCGAGGCAATCTGAATCCAGTGTGGGAATGGAGGACTGCAATATAGAGTTACTTATTGAATGGCGATCGCAGAAAAAATGGTGACCATGAGTAGTATCCAAAATGGGGTTCTATTTTATGAAATATTTAAGTATTCTAACTAATCATTTGTTTCATCAAGGATTTTTTTCCCTCCAAAAATAATAGGAATAGTCTGATAAAAAAAATTCTGTTCCAACAAGGTTAACAAGTAATTTAGATTGAAGACTTGGTTTTCAATTTAAGAGTAGAATTAGGACTGGGTTAAGGTGAGGGTAAACACATACTGAATAGTGTGTATTATCAATGTGAGGGTAGTGAATGGAGGTCATTACAATGTCCCCACAAGCATAGCAATACAAGTGTGTGTGTTAAGTGTGTGTGGATTCTGGCGGGTACTCCATCAAAGTCCCCAAAAATATTTAAACCACATAAATGTCAGCGTTGATTTCTTTTGTGCATGTTTGTGACGCGTTTCGCAACCTGCCTACACTAAACTATACAACATCAACGTGTGCCAACCTGTTTGAGGGCACGCTCCATATCTATTCCTTGGTTCCAGGGAGCCGCTGGATTGGCCAGGCAGTCACCAGCGTTGCCACGACGACTGATATCAATTTTCTGACGGCGAAGGGTGCGGAAGGCCTCGGACATCACAAGGACGCCATCATACGTTAGAGATGAGGTATACTGAAGGATGGAAGAAAAACAGAAGAGAAGATAAATGTTATCATTGTAGCAATTTCAAACGAAGAAATTGCTTTGCAGATCAATAACTCTTCTTTGTCAGTATTACAGAAATAAATCCTGTCCTACAGTTGATTGTCAAGCATTAAAATGTTTCCTGAAACTACCCTGTTTTACTCAGGATGAATCTAGGGCTAAGACATTTTTTACAAATAAAGCTGATGTGTACATAGAAGTTTAAATTAAAGACTGAATTTAATTATTTTGTGTTTCTAGAGTTTCTAGAGTTTTAGACAACATTAATTATTTCTACAATTGTCAAAATCATGAATATTGGCCCAGTTTGTCAATTTTAAACAACATCATAAAACATTTACTTAGATTGAGCTTTTAGTCTATGAATTACAAATGCAAACACAACGAGTCACAGCTTTTACCACTCAAAATGTTGGTGGTGGGTAATAAAGTGGGCCTATAAAGCAATACTTTAACATTCCAATATTCCAGTTCAATCATTTCAATGTATTTTTGGTGCTCAGCCACATACAAATACAATAAAAGGTTTTCTTCTCAGTGATGAACTCCATGAATTAAGATACACAACATAACATTTAGAATTGCTGCTTTCTATGATTTACAAAGCCACAATGAAATGCACTAATGTTGCAGGGCTACACCGTAGGCCTATGTGATTTATTCCTAAAATGAGAACCAATTTGATCTTAGACAACAACTGTATCACTGCATCAGACCTCAGGCCATCTTAAACCCTAACCAACCTCACCACCATGCAAACATGCTGACCTGGGCCTCAGTCTATTGCGACAACTTTTATTTGACTTCCACAGTTAACACCAGTGCACATTAATCAGCATTACTGTAAATGTAATGTCACTGTATGTGCCTGTTTTAGACAGGCTTATAGTTTTCAATTACAGTCAATGGGCCATTGTAATGATATAACATGTCATTACATAATATTAATAATCTGATAGTTAAAATCCATTTTGTTAGGAAATTCTCTTTGATGGAGATTCCCAAAATGTATGTTTGTGGTTTCATTGTATTATAAAATACGATGTGACCCTTAAGAAGTGAGCTGGAGTACAAAAAGCTCAATGTTTTAAAGGACATTTGAAACGTTTCAGTGACTAAGGAAAGGTGAAAAGGGTAAGAGATACTGTTATCTCTTCTCTGATGAAACTCTTGAAAGTAGTGGTGATCTTGACAGATTGTTTGACAAATTCATTATAGGTAACGCACAGCGGAGGACATCACCACACACCCGGCAGCAACAAACCCACCCGGACAACACACAGGCGCATACAGCACCACTCAGACAGAGGCAGTCAAACACACAGCGGGCTGCCTTCACATCGCGGCGGAAACGAGTGGGGAGATGAAAATGGGAGGAAAGAGGGACGTCAGCTGAGAGACTCAGCCGAAGCTCTCCAAGCCTCTGCAGGTAGTTTACTCTCTAACTGACATCCCTTGATTTGCATCCCACAAGACACGGGAGGCTGCACAACCATGTCGTCCTCCTTTCATCTCTCCCCTTTGAAACTAAAGAAGCCTTTAGGCGTGCAACTGACATATGATGACGATAGACTCCAAACCAAGGAGGGAAATAACAACAAAACTGAGCCAGCTAGCATTCTGTTTTTTGGTTTCTCTCACAAGTAAGACAGAAACACCTTCGGGACACATTCCAAACAGTATTGTTAAAAAAAAAAAAAAAAGCCTAATTCTGGAAAAAATGTCTAGGATCAGTTAAAATCTCCAAGTTCAGGTTCACCAAGACGAAATAGAGAAAACTAAACAAGCATTCTCAAATAGACGTGTGCAAGTTTACTCTACATATAACAAGGACCATAAATCTATAAATAATTGATGCAATACAAAATAAAATAAAATACAAATGTTTTTAATTCAATCGTCACATACATTACATACACAACATTTTACTTCTACAATAACCCATCCTCAGCATAGGAGCAGTGGAGCATCTTGCGGTTCAGTGTCTCCCTCAAGGACATTTAAAAAAATCGTAATTGAGCTCCAACCCACCAACTTGTTGGTTAAAGGACAACCAGCTCTACCCACTGCAACGTTTCACACAGAAGCTACAATAATGCTCATTAAAAGAATATTGAGATATCACTGAACAATTTTATTATACTTCAACAAATTTCCAGGCGTACTGGAGCTAATTTCAAAGCTGAGCAGCTGGTAATCACTGGGTTATGAGAGTTTGATTGATGGGCAAAAGCAGTTAGCTCAAACTCCATTCTTCAGTATAAAAGGGACATGTCTCCATAGTGCTTTTCACACTGCACGTTATTAGACTACTTGGCCTGAGGCTATGAGTTGGCCCAAGGCTAACCGAGCTTAGTTTTTACACGGCACCAATTAGCCTGGTGCACTTTGGTAGCATCTGTTGGCACTAGAGGTGTCTGGCTTTGTGTTATTGTGTTAAATCATTAAAATTGGGTTTATTTGTTTGCAAAAGTAAAAATACATTTTGGGAAGAGAATGCACCGAATCAAATGTTCACAAAGTTCTGAAAGATGAGAACACTTGCAGTTGTGTTTACCTATATTTTGTAAATGTAAGCATGTTTACTGTGTGTATTTGACGCACACATTTACAATAAGTGTATTTCCATTAACAAACCAACTGGTGTGTCGACGGGTCGATTGATGCAGCTGATATCCACTAATGAAAATTCATCAGGTAAATCTGAGAGCGATGATTAGACAGTTGACATTGGTCCTTGGGTGAAAAATGACAATCCAATAATGAAAGAACATGACCATCAACATAAAGTTGCAGCGTTTTAAGACTAATATCACAACTACATTGTGTGCGTGTCCTCTGAGAGTGACTGCATGTGGGCGTGAGCCAAAGAGGAATGGACAGATAGCTGCAATATGATGTCTTTTTAATAGGGAGGTGGTCATATTTCCAGTTAATATCGGCACAAATCAAACACAATGTCAATACTCAAAAGACGCGTGTCTACGTGCGTCTATGTTGACTGCTTTGGGGAAGGCGGATGAGTCAGGGACATACATCAAATTCCATTCTCAAATAATATCTATCAGTAGCTTTTTCAAATATTCATCAGTTACTTTTAGAAATCTAAATAAACTCACCGTCCCATTGGCATAAATTAGGACAGCAACACAACAAATCTATAAGAAAAAACAATTACTTTTAAAGTAGATTTGTTTGTCATTCCCGTTATTCCCTTCTTACAAAACAGTGGTCAATAACACTGTGAGCAAATGCTTGGGGTTTTAATTAAAGCAAAATTATAATTGATGTGTTAACTGCACGACAAATTAATCAGAGCACTCACAGCCAAATTGCCTCTTAAAGCAACCATATGACCGTTTGCAAGCAATGCAGCATTTTAACTGAGTCCGGCGTATGCTCACTCCACATTAAATACACCAGAGCTACATGACATCACTTCCAGCAAACTTCACAGGGAACAATGAGGGCACAACAGCATGACCAATCTGTTTCAACCAAATATCCTCTGGTCTGAGCTAAAAACACAGAACCCGTCAGAATGTTAGCGTATTGTTCACTACCGAGCCAGTTTGTAACCAGTACCGACAAGTTATCATCCCTTCATCTTTCTCTCCTCTGATAAACTCAATTTGTGTGTGAAGGGGAGTGAGAGAGACTAACGGCACACTCATTTCATAGAAAAAGGGACATGGTTAGAGAGCGAAATGGTGAATGGAGAAGAGAAGGGATATATAATAAGAGAATGAGATACATTTACAATACAAATGCATTTGGATACAGCTTAGACAAGGTGACGGAAAACCAAGGAAAAAATGAGAAGGAAAAGGTGAAGTTGACTGAGATTTAATGAGGAAATATCATGCATGACAGACATGCGAAAGAAGTCTGAACGTTAACCTTGACAGTAAATTATATAATCATAGAGGAATTCATGCTTTCAATCATAGTAGGATCAGCCAAGACACCTTTCTGACATCCTGAGGTCACACTGCATTGGCTTAGAAGCTATACCAAATGCACTAAATCACACTCTGAATGGTTTCAATGTAGCAGTTTACAGTTTACTTCTGCTGTGAATTTTTTGGTCAGAAGAGCAATTTTCACACCAATGCCACCGTCACTAAATGTGTATGTGTGTGCACTACAAAGATGTGTGTGCATCTGTGAAAATATTTCTGATGTATATGTAGATGTACTGACAATGTGAGTGGAACATAGTTTTGTTTTGTGAATAAAGTAGACGAGGTAGAATAAGGACATTTTCATAACAAAACCCGCTATTGCAACTATTTCAAAATATATTTGTTAGGGTTGGGGAATCTCTTTCTAATCCTTATATTTAAGGATGGGACAGCAATTTGTTATCACCTTTGGTGGGCTTTCAGATCCAGGGTACTCTCTCTGATCCAGTTTGTTCCAACGCTGCATCAGTTTAATAACAATCGGCCTGCTGAAGTCCACCAGCTGGAAACCAGTCACATTGGCCCCGCCATGCATGAAACGCTCCAGAGATATGTCCTTAAATCCCTGAGAGAGAAAGAAAGAGATATGGAAAGACAAAGTGAAATAAGGGACAATGCAAGCACAGTGTGCACACTACAGGGTGCCCAAGACCACTTGATTGACCACCTCATAGCCTCACCAGCAAAATTTCAGGGTTCACTGGGAAAATCTTGAAAACATTGTTTGTCACTTGCATTTGTCGCAAACAAATCTTTGGAAATCTTGTCCGGCAGTCTGATTGTCTTGGCTTGCAACCATGACATCTTGTTGACTTCAATTGAGTCTGTGTAACACTGGATTACCAGATAGGAGGGACCCCTCGATTGCCCCTGGGTATTTTGCACACTGGTGGAAGTGGACGACAAACTCCTCCGACACAGTGCGGTGACCTTTGCTGACAAATCATACTCCACATTCTCCATCTGTTTATCTGGTTATTTATATCTATTTAATATGGAGTGGCTTCTGCAGCTGAGAGTGTGACTTCATTCACAGTGACACTTCATAGTAAAGTGGTTGTGGAGAGGGATCCATTTGGGAACGGGCCAAAGACAAATGTAGAGTGTAAAAACATGTGAGGGTTACCCTGGGTTGATGGATGCTAATTGCTAAAAGCCTATCTAACTTGACCTGAGCTCACTGGACCCTTTTTCACCCTCCCAGAGAGAACTGCTGTGGAACAGATTTCAGGGATTAAGGTTGAAGCAATACTTCATTAACTGATGTGAGTTCTGGCAGCTACCTGCAGCTCTGACTTTGTTGAGGAAAGACAAATGTATTCATTCTGAAGTGAAAGATAAAAATGACACCTGGATGGGAATTTGAAAAGATCATTGCAGAACTCGGCAAACGTGTTTTTTTTCTTCTGCCAATAACTTTGAATAAGCTGAATGTCAAAGTAGGGGTCAGGAAAACATGTCGCCTATTGACGCAGCCATTATGTGTCATGGGTGATTCAAATTTTTCAAGAATTCGTCTTGATAATGGTTGTGTGTCTGTTTGCCAAAACATCTTAAATAAAAGGAATGTTCCTCTTGTAGTCTATTAAGACAAGACACCACATCAGCATTCTACAAAACATTTAGCAAATAACGACAAGCATAAAATGCCATTTGGAGCTCTTACCAGGTTTGCTACGATGTAATGGTAACCTTTTACATGTTTCCCCACACTTACAGCCTGGACGGAAAAA